>JARHVA010000503.1:372500-505000 GCA_037957365.1 Torreya grandis | reverse complement strand
TCAATTAACTCTTCAATTTCATGTTTGTTTCCCACAATGTTGTTAATCAGAACCTCTTGACTGCCAGGGGGTTTTGGCAAACTGTAGGTGGGTTAGGTGGAGGGATAGGAGGAACAAGAGGGTTTTATAGATGGTTAGGAGGATAAGCAACAAGAGGGTTGTGTGGAGGGTTAGCATGGTTTGAAGGATGGGTTGTTAAAAAAATATTACAATTAATAACTAGGGTTAAATAATGAAAATTATGAAAAATTAGGGTTAAAAAGGGAATACTTCTATCACTTACTTCTCTTACACAATGACATCATCGATCAGTGGGTTTATGGGATCAATTGGTAGCTTCCTAGCACTCTCTAGTGTATTTCACACAAAACATGATCACGAAAGCTAAGGGAGAGTGAGGAAACTCGAATGCAAAATGAGGATTTTTTATTCAAGTTTTGTTTGTTTATTTTTTAACACACAAGTAATTTAATCACATTATTAAAAAGTATAATAATGTGATTGCATTATTAACATGATCACGTTATTATTCAATATAATGTGATCGTATTCTATAATAACATGATCATGTTATGGCTCAGTAATCATTGAGCCATAATTCAAATAACACAATCATGTTAATTAAATAACATGATCACGTTAATTAAATAACATGATTGTGTTACCTATAATATCCACAAAATTATATCCCAACTCTGTGTGCTTACCCTACACTAATGTGCATTATAAATTATATTATTATATACTATTATCTTATTGTTCCCAAATATTGAGTCTATTATAATGATGTTGTCATGCACATATTAACCATCCATTGCAAATTTTCTTCTATGTGAAGGCTCGTTATAAAATTCATGCTTCCATCCTCAGTAACCTATTAGTCTTGGTAGATGAAAAAATTATTTGGGTTAGCATGATCCCGTAGTTGAAGGCTTTGGACATAGAATATGTGGTAGTGATATTTTACCTCCTTTAGTGTTTTGATAATATTTGCAATCTCAATTGGCTTCAAAAATTTATCCCTTTCATTTCACCTTTCTAATAACCTACACTTCACATAAACCATTTAAACATGCTTTTGATGTAGGCATTCTTGTAACAACCCCAACTAGAAACAATAATTACACCTAATCATGCATACTATCATTTTTATGTATTGTTTAATAGAGTTCAGTTGATTTATAGGATTAAAATTAACATTGAACAACATGAAGTTATTTATCAACATGTTGAATTTCATGCTAAGCAATCAAATATTTTTGGGTTTTTTTTACAAGAATATGAACATTGAAATGGTAGATCCATTCCTTAAATTTACAGCCTTATCTTCAAAAATCACACTTTAGTGAAGGAATCATAGTAAAATGAAAACTATGCAATAAATATTTTGATGAGAATTATGAAAAGTTGCATGCTTTCTATTCATACCTATAACATTTCATCTTCATACTTCGAAGTCATATTTGCTTCACATTACTTTATTTGAATTCATAGAATGAAAGAGAAAGCATGTTATTTTGGTATGATTAAATACAAGAACAAATTTCATTGAAGTAATTTATGGAAATATTAGGAAGATTTTATTTCACTTATAACAATTTCTCTCTATCAATTTCACAACAATCTAAGGTGATTCATAGAAAAAATGAAGAAAATGTGTATGAAGTCAATTTTTAAAAAATGGATGGTCAATAATTTTTGAGGAAAAATTTGAATGGGAAAATTAACAAATTTTTTTGGGAATGGAATGGAACAAGATTTTTAGTAAACCAATTCTCTAATCAAAATATACAGTTAGTTGAAATCACCATGTCAATAAGATTTGGAACTTTTCTACTTATCCCTTTTACAAGAAAACATTTCTTATATGAAATTCACACCACTTAATAATTTAATTTCTAAAATATGATTCTATTATTGAATTACTCTCATTGATATATTTATAACTATATATAAGATTCTCATTGATTGAGGTTGTGAAGTGTTGATTTACATATCAACAAACCTATTGTGCCTAAAATTATGGGCACTCAAATTTTTTATATCTAAAATCTAATAATATGCCTTTAAGATATTTTCTAAGACCTACCCATTGATGTATAATACTTAAGAGTGTTTCATACTACAAAGTTACGTTTGAGTATAATTTTCTAAAATTTAAAAGCACCATTTGAATTTTCTCATTCAGAAATATTCATGGATATTCAATAAATAAATTATTAGATGGTGTATTGATTTAAAAATATACATTTGAATGAGTACTATTTTCCCTATTTTATCCTTAGAAATTATCATAATTCAACATGTCATAACTTTTAAAACCGATGTCTATTTTTGGAAAATAAATATTAAATTTATATGTTTCTAGGAATGATGGATACATTAGTGATATTTTTTTCATCCCAAGGTCTCTCTTATATTATCTTTTATGGGATGGAATACCTATATAAAATAAATCTTATTAGGAATTATTATGCATGTCAACGTGTCGTGTAAGCCAATATATGGATTATAAGAACTTAAAAAAGAAAATATTTTTTTTGTAGTAGAGTTTTAGTAACATGAGGATGGATTTATATAAGGACTAACAATGTTGATTCTAAATATCGTAATGGAAACTAGGCACTGAATAATTTCAAGATACTAGAGTTTGGAACTTAATACTAAGTGCATATAATGATTAGGACCAAAACGTCAACAACTAACCATGCATTAATTTTACATGTCATTATTTTTAAATAATGTATAGTGTAGCAAAGGTTTAGTAGATATGTGCTTCTTTAGGGGATTTAAATATAGTACGAAACATCTTTATAGAAGATATTAAGTGAAAAACGTCTCAATACATTAAATAAAAAGGCATTGTAAAACGTTAAAAAAATTAGGTGTAAGATATTAAAATAAAATGTATCATGGGTGGGGTAAGAGATATATTTTTGTGAATATTGATACTTATAATCACATATGATCACTAAATAAGATTAATGGTTTAGTTTCATAAAATTATAATTTTTAAGAAATGGCAATTACAAAGGTCGTAGGAGTATTTTTAAAACTTTAAAATAATCAAAATCGATTATTAATTGAATTATTATTTTATATGAAACTAAGATTTATATGAATTTATTATAATATAAAATTAAATAAAACCTATAAACATTAGCCTCAATAGGATGGGCCAACAAGACTAGTTATTGTTAGCAATTCTTCTTCTAGTAAATCTCTTACTCTTAAGATTTTTCCTATTCACATACTTACATATGTTTAAAAGATATTTTTATATATTTTTAGATTTAATAAAACGTATATTCACATGCTAATGCATGTTGAGTTTATATCAATATCTTTAGTTTCTTAAAATTTGTTTACTAGTATTAATTTTATTTAACTATAAGACTAGGGTTTACCCTATTGTAATTTAGAGTGAATAGTTTATCTCTCTTCCACATACATACATACATACATAATCTCTCTTATTATATTGTAATAAATATTTTTTATTGCTCATACAAATATGTATTATTTTAGTATAGAAGAATTTAGTTTTATTATAACATACTAATTTGTCAGTTATCCATCAAATTGATTCTTAAATATATATTAAATTATTTTTGAATGGGATAGTTTAATATTACCCCTATGTTTTTTTTATTTTGGGCTTAACAAAAAGGACCAAAAAATGTTAAGCTCAAAATGCTTGACATAAATTAGACATTGATTAGTATAGAAACTAGATGCTGTTTACTTTTTCGGTTATTAGGATTGCACACAAAACACTAAGTATATATAATGGTTAAGACAAAAAGGACAAAAATAATTAACTTTAATGTATAATATGTGTGTAATAATTTTTATTCTCATGGGTATTTAACTATATTGTTGGTAAATTATTTTGAACTATATTGTTAATTATCAATTTGGAAGGTATTTTGTGAGTAATCTTTATACCATAAATGAGTTGCCATTGTAAATGTTTAAATGAATTAGGTGTTATAAAATAAAATATAGTATGGATGACATAAGATAAATAATTATAAATAATATATATATATATATGGTTTAGTTTGATGCACAAAGTTGGGGGACAAAAAACATGACAATCTCCCAACTTTGTAATTTTTTTACAAAGGATGTACGCTCTTTTTAAAAGGGTGTATGCCCTTTTTAAAAAAAATATGAGGCCTAGGATATTATCTAAGCCTCAAAGGTGTATGCCCTTTGTAAAAAATAAAGGGCATATGTCCTTTCAATTTTTTCTTATTTTCATGGGTTGTAGACTAAAACCTATAGCTAAGAGAGGAAGGGGAATTTTTTTCTGTTAAATTTGCAAATTGATACACATGGTTTGGATCTTCATTCTAGCAATGAGATTTGACGTCAGATTGCTTCAAATCAAGTATGTTATTTTTGCATTTTTTTAAATTTTTTTGTAACTTATTAAACTAGGGTTTTGAATTTAAATTTTCATTGAAATTTTTACATTGGCTAAAAAAATCTATTTTTTTTAAATTTAGATATATAAGTTCGATGGATCCATTTCATGAAGAAAATGTTGGAAAAAACCTCCAAGAGTTTGATTTTGAATGAGAATAAGTTGAATTGTATGAGAAATACAATGCCAAACATCAATAATTATAGATAATTATCAATGGTTTGTGTCACTCTTCTATTGATAGTGCACAAATTTTACTTTCCAATACATTAGAATATGTTTTTAATGAAGTGGGAAGTGTGACTTCACAATTGGATGCAATGTTACACCGAAGAGAGGCTCCGAAATAATTTTATTCTGATACATTATCATATAAAGATGTGAAAAAAATAATAATAACAAAAGAAGATTTATGTGCTTTATTTATTAAACCTAGAACCAACCTACCTCCACCAAAAAATTGCAAACACATTACTATTGATTGGTATATTCATGTGGAGATTAAAAATAACTTTTGGGATAGGTGGTGGATGGTGTTTGATAAGCCTCCATGCAATAATAATGAGATTCCATTATATTTTTTTGAGAAAATTGTATTGTGAGTTTGAATTGCAAGTAATTCTAAATTATTTCAACATGAAGGTATCCCAAGGTAGTGGAGGTGGGTCTTCATTTGATAGACCTGGTGTTATGCAAGACCAAAAATATTATAACCAACCTTTGAAAAATAGAAGAACAATATCACATGCCACTATTCCTAAAATTTTGCATCGTAACATATAGATGGAGACCCTTGAGGAGGTTATTTGTTTGACACAAATTATGATTGATCATGGTATGCATACTTTGAAGACTTCTACTTAGCCTATAGGTGGTGCTAGTAGTAGTGGTGGTGATAATAGTAGTGGTGGTGTTGGTGGTATTGGTATTGGTGGAAGTGGTAGTGGTGGTGTTAGTTTTGGTATAGGTATTAGTGTCCCTCCTACTCATGTTACAATTCCTATGCGTCATTGCATATCATGCAAGAGGAAGTGTTTGGGACCTCCTATTTAGGAGTGACATACGCAAAGTACATTTATGGAGACTAGCATGCTAGAGTGTATGTCATATGTATATGAGTTAGCAATGCCAAAGACTAGCATGTCAGATAGTAGCATTGTAAAAATTAGCCTGCCATAACATATACCACATGTAGATGTTTTAGCAGTGCATAAGACTAGCATTTTAAACACTATGTGAGATGTAGTAGCTTTAACAACTCCTATTAGGATACACTAGGCTCCTATTGTATATGATTATTCACCATCTATATTTGATACACAGGTTTAATTTTAATTATAGTTTGTTTTTGTTTGTAAAATAATATTAATTTTATTTTCTAGTACATGTGTTTATTGAATTGACTAATTTATTTGACTTATCTTGTTATTTGTTCTTTGTATCTAGTTGATTGATGATATTTTAGGTACCTCAGTAGGTTTTGACTCTATTTTAGAGGCTGAAATTGACACAGGTGTACCCTACACATAGGTTTTGTAAATTTTTAAATTAACATATTTATTCATTTACATGTTTATTGTCCTTTAAACAAAAAACTCTATTTTAATATATATTATAGTCATATATTTTTATCATGTTTATTGGATTCATATATTATTCATTTATTAGTTTTATATATGATGAGGGATGCTATGGGCACCCCTCATGGACAAGAAAAAGGTATATGTGATGTTGTTGCTACATCAAAGGATCCACTATCTCTGTAATAGGTTATGATTCAGGGACAAAGACTAGCGAGAACACATACTTAGATTTTTTTAATTTTCAAGCAATGATATTTTATGTCATATTTACATAATTGTATGCAACTCTAGATCTAATTATATATGTATGCTCCATAGTATTCCCTATCACATATGTATATGCAGTCTCGTATCCCTAGACAACTATGTAGATAGAATACGGTGAGTGTAGAATCATTTTACAAAATTTTACATTTCTTAAAAAAATTATTAGATTTTCAATATACAATTTTGATTCATTAATTTTTATATTTTATATGTTTTGAAGAGACAAACATTTTCATCGGTTGTCGATGAAGTAATGGATGACTCACATGTTGAGAGATTATTTCCTCATATAGAGGCATCCAATACCCCTGGCTCTACATCTATGGAAACAAAGCACAATTTATTTATAGGTAATGAGGATCAAGAGAGCTAGTTGTTTTGCTAGGGATCTAGTTTTAGGCATAATCTATTTTGTATGCCGATATGGCCCACATTATATGCCTATATCGTGCATTTTGTCTATCTACATATTTATAGTCACAATATATTTTGTATGCTGATATAATCCACATTATATGCCTATACAACACATTTTGTCTATGTACATGTTATGGTCTACATTTTTTATTGATATATGTTATATTATTTATGTTAAATTATGACATAGAACTTTGCATGTATCACACATATACTATTCAACAATATGCTTCCTTTAACTATGTGTATTTTCTATTTTTATCATTTAATGTTTACACATATTATTGGTTAATGATTGAATTATTAATTCATATGGGGTTAAAAAAATTCACATTATTCTCTAAGTTAGGTGATTTGAATCATTATGTATATTTTACATTTACATGTATATTTTCTATTTACTTGTTTCATTTAGATTTGCTATTTATTTTCCAACCCACACATAATTCCTAATCTAGACCTTTGGCATAGAATCAAAATGATTTCCATAAAGGATATCAACCTAAGAAGGCCACACAAAACTTGACTTCTCATATGCCTTTTAGCTCAGACAAAGTCAAGAATAATTATAGTGAAAAGTGGTGCTGTCAACAATTACCAGAGAGCCAAGAACACTCTCAATATTGGGCATAACAATCCTTTCTTTAGAAACCTACATCATATCATGCACATATAGATGATACTGTACCAAATAACACTTTTATAATCACCAACACTACTTCCATAAATACCTTTAAGGAGTGTGATCGCCTCTTCCATACCATGTTATGGGTCAAGGTTCAACCTTTTCATCTTATCATTGACAATCTAATTCAGAATAACATCATCACACTATCTACAACATAATTACTTGGCCTTCCCACTATTATGCATTGCAAGCTATAATCCCTGGGGTGGATTCAATAAGGTAAAAATATATAGGTTTGGAATCAATGCACATTCTAGTATAAATTTGAGCCTATGGATGGCACCATCACATACAGCATTATGCCTCTTCAAATTTATAACATATTATTAGGGAGGTTGTACTTGTATGACTAAGATTCTACATATATCAAGTGAAACCAAAAATTTGGGATGTACACCCAAAATATTGCTTCCTCAACCTCTTATAGTCAAATCCACTAACCAAGGTCAATTTGGTCTCTTATAAAAAAATGTCATAAACTAATCATGCATGTGCATAGCTTCTTGTTGCTCATGGTTTGTCTTAAGACATATATGTAGGAAATAAAGTAAGAGTTTATAGTGTGATCAATGAAATCAATGTCCCAATAATAAAAACTTGACAAGTTATTGAAGCCACATAATGGATTCTTCCTAGAGCTTGAATTTATTCCAATGCACTATGTAGTAAAACACCACATATATTTGGTCCATTTACAAAAAAAAACTTTCTATCATAAATAAATTTTGGAGAATGATGAATCTTGGTGTTAAATATAGGAGCTCCTTGATTAGGGAAAGATAAGACATCTTAAACCAAATATAAGGTGTCCACTGTTAAGCATTGAGAACCTCTTAAACCAAATATAAGGTGTACAATATTTCACCAAAATCAGAAATAATAAGGCAATTTAAGTGGAGTTAGGATCAATTTCATGGACATGTAAATATTATAGATGGTACTTGATCATAAATGTTAAGAGGTCTAGTGATGCACTTGTGTATGTATTCAGCACCTAATTGTCCATTCAACAAACAAAGACAATTATATGTGTCCACATATTCACTATGGTCTACTTATACATGGGTTAATATTTACATTGATATCCCTCTCTAGACTGTCCACAAAATTACAATCTTGGCAAGGCAAGAATATAGACACAAATGAAGAGACTTAATCAACTTAGATATTCCTTGACTAGTATATAAAACTTGAGGTTATATTCTTATGTTCCTTAAATACATATTCAATCTTTATCTCAATATGGAAAACCAATCCATCTATTGGTTTTGTCTATTTGAACTCAAAAGACTCAAATCTCTCTACAAGCTAATTAAACCTAAATGCCTTCAAAGGATCAAAACAAAAAATATTTGAAAATAGGGGTATAAATCAATCTAAAATAATTTATCACAATATTTTGTATGTGACTCAACTTTTGCAATGCCTTATAAGTTTTTCTACAAATAATTTTATCAAAAACCTCTCATAGACTTACTAGTCTTAATGTTGGTCTAACATGCCAAAACCCATTTAGTATTGAATTAGCACTTCAAGACACCTTATAAATATGTATTTATATGTTTTATGAATTATAAATGCTTAGATAAAATATTTGGATTTCCAATTTTAATATTTTACCCAAAAAATCATAAAATCATGTTTTTTCTATTATGCTTAATTAACCTCTAATAGGTCAAAACTCAAGATAGTTTTCTTATAATAAATGATCCTTTTATGAGGTATGTACAAATGCATTAGAGGTTTTTCAACCTTTATTTGGATTTTATTTACTCAATTTTGAATTTTATAAACCAATCTCTCTCTTCACTATCAAAAAAACATAAAAAATAGGGTATCTCTTACACATACTCGATTGGTTAGAGGAGTCTAATCAATGAACCATATATGAAAACACATCTAGATGGGAGTTTTTAGGCTGAAACAACCATTTTTTGGTCTTGTTTTGGCCTTGGAAGAAAAATTTATAGTTGGTCACAGGCATTCCTAATTCAATCATCCCTGAATTTGCAAAATGAGCAAACTTCGATCACTTGTTGCATAAGAACCATGAGGGATAGATACTAACCATCAGCTCCTACACATGGAGGGATGGGTCCTCTAAGAAATACCAAGAGTAATTTATCTAACTCATGATGGAATAGATGTGGCAATGAAGTTTATCTCATACCGAAATATCTTAGAATGGGGTAAAAGTTGGTCAGTAGGGGTTGTAGATTTTGACTCATTAGCGCAATTTATGAATCATCTAGATGAGAATTTTTAGGCTATAAAAACCTTGGTCTAGTCTCAGTTGGGCCTCATAATCAAAATTTATAGTTGGTCGAAGGCATCCCTCAAAAGAATTCACTCATCCCCAAGTGTGTAAAATGAGTGAACTTCAGTTGCATGTTGCATGAGAACCATGAGGGCTAGAAACAAACCATTAGGTTCTACACATGGAGGGATGAGTCCTATAAGAAATCTCAAGAGGATTTTGTCTAGTTCATGATGGATGAGACATGATAATGAGGTTTTTCTCACAATTAAATCTCTTAGAATGGGGTAAAAGTTGGTCAACAGGGGTCATAAATTCTGAATCATCATCCTAATTAACAAACCATCTATGTAAACATAGCTAGATGGGTGTTTTTTGGGATAGAATAACCTTTTCTTAGTATTTGTCAGGCCCTAAAAATGAAATTTGCAATTGGTTGAAAGCATTTTTGAAGAGAATTCACTCATCCTTGAGTGTGCAAAATAAGTGAACTTTAGTCACATGTTGCACAACAAAAATGAGGGATAGATACTAACCATCAAGTCCTACATGTGGAGGGACAAGTCCTATAATAAATCTCAAGAGGATTTTATCTAACTCGTGATAGATGAAAGGTGAAAATGAGGCTTCTCTCATGGTTAAATCTCTTTAAATGGGGTAAAAATTGGTCAGTGGGGGCCATAAAATTTGACTCATCAGTCCAATCAATGAACCATCTACGTGAATAAATATAGATGGGAATTTAGGCTAGATAAACATTTTTATGATCTTGGTTGGGCCTTGGAAGTGAAAGATGTAGTTGGTTAGAAGCATTCCTAAAGAGAATTAACTCATCTCTGAGTGTGTAGAATGAGTGAACTTTAGTTATACATTGCATGAGAACCATAAGGGATAGAGACTAACCATCAGGTCCTACACATGGAGGGATGAGTCCTATAATAAATATTAGGAGTATTTTATCTAATTCATGATGGATGAGATGTGGTAATGAGGTTTTTGTCATGGCCAAATCTCTTAGAATGAGGTAAAAGTTGGTCAGTGGGGGCCATATAATCTGACTCATTAGTCTAATCAATGAGTCATTTATGAGAACACATACATATGGGAGTTTTTAAGTTATAATGACCTTTTTATAGTCTTGTTTGGGCCCTAGAAGTAAAAATTTATAGTTGGTCAGGGGCATTCCTAAAGAGAATTCACTATCCTTGAATGTACAAAATGAAAAAACTTTGATCACACATTGCACGAAAATTTTGAGGGCTAGATAATAACCATTATCTCCTACACATGTAGGGATGAGTATTATAATAAATCCTAGAAGGAATTTTTATAACTCATGATGGACAAGATGAGACAATGTGGTTTCTCTTGCAGCCAAATCTCTTAGAATGGGGTAAAAGTTGGTCAATGGGGTTATAGATTCTAACTTTTCAGTCCAATCGATGAATCCTCTACATGAACACATCCAAATGGGAATTTTTAGGCTGAAAAAACCTTTTTTATGTCTCGATCAACCCCTGGAAGTGAAAGTTACAGTTGGTTAGAGGCATTCTTGAAAAAAATTCACTCATCTTAGAGTATGCAAAATAATCAAACTTTGGTCATGTGTTACATGAGAACTATGAGGTATAGATATAAACCATTATGTCCTACACATGAAGGTATGAGTCCTCTAAGAAATATAAATAAGATTTTTTCTAGCTCATGATGGATGAGACACAGTAATCTCTCCTAGCCAAATCTCATAGAATGGGGCAAAAGTTGGTCAGTGAGGGTTGTAGATTCTAACTCATTAACCTAATCAATGAACCATCTGCATAGACACATCTAGATGGGAATTTTTAGGCTAGAATGATCTTTGTTTAGTCTCAATCAACCCCCATAATTTAAATTTATAGTTTGTTTGATGAATTCTTGAAGATAATTCACTCATCCCCAAGTGTGCAAAATGAGCAAACTTTCATCACATATTGCATGAGAACCGTGAGGGACATAGACTAACCATCAAGTTCTACATATGGAGGTATGAGTCATATAATAAATCCTAGGAGTATTTTATCTAGATCATGATGAATGAGACATGGAAACAAGGTTTTTCTCATATGTAAATCTCTTAAAATAGGGTAAAAGTTGGTTAGTAAGGGCCGTAGAATCTAACTTATCAACTCAATCGATGAACCATCTACATGAGCACGTCTAGATGGTCAATTTTAGGTTATAATGACCTTTATCTAGTCTTAGTTAACCCTTGAAGTTGAAATTTATATTTGGTCAAATGCATTCTTATAGATAATTCACTTGTCTTTGAGTGTACAAAATAAGTGAACTTTGATCATGCATTACACAAGAACCATGATGGCTAGAGACAAATCATCAAGTCACAAGAACATGTCTAGATGGTCAATTTTAGGTTATAATGACCTTTATCTGGTCTTAGTTGACCCTTGAAATTGAAATTTATAGTTGGTCAAATGCATTCTTATAGATAATTCACTTGTCTCTGAGTGTACAAAATAAGTGAACTTTAATCATGCATTGCACAAAAACCATGATGGCTAGAGACAAATCATCAAGTTCTACATGTCAAGGGATGAGTCCTTTAATAAATATCAAGAATATTTTGTCTATTCATGATGGATGAGATGCATTAATGAGGTTTCTCTCATATCTAAATCTCTTGGAATGGGGTAAAAGTTGGTCAGCGAGGGCTATAAAATCTGACTCATTAGTCCAATCAATGAACAGTATACACAAACACATTCAGATGTGAATTTTTAGTCTATAATGACCTTTTTAAAATATTTTTCAACCCATATAATCAAAAAATTTAGTTGGTCAGAGGTATTCCTGAAGAGCATTCACTCATCCTCAAGTGTGCACAATGAGTGAACTTAGGTCATGCGTTGCATAAGAACTGTGAGGTCTAGAGATGAACCGCCAAGCCCTACACATGGAGGGATGAGTCCTATAAGATATTATATGAGTATTTTTTATAGATGATGATATATGAGATATGGAAATGAAGTTTCTCTCATAGCTAAATCTCTCAAAATAGGGTAAAAGTTAGTCATGGGGCCCATGGAATCTAACTCATCAGCCCAATTGATAAATCATCTACATGAACACATTTAGATGAGAATTTTTAGGTTATAAAAACTTTTTCATTCTTGGTTGACCCTCAAAAGTGAAATTTTTAGTTATTTAGAGGCATTCTTGAAGAGAATTCACTCGTCCTCGAGTGTGTAAAATGAGCAAATTTCAATCACATGTTGCATGAAAACCGTGATGGCTAGAGATGAACTATTAGGTCCTACACATGGAGGGATGAGTTTTATAATAAATATCAAGAGTGTTTTATCTATATCATGATGGATGAAATGTATCACTGAGGTTTCTCTCATAGCTAAATCTCTTTGAATGGGGTAAAAGTTGGTCAGTGGGGGTCATAAAATATAACTCATCAACCTAATAGATGAATCATCTACATGAACACATCCAAATGGGAATATTAAAGATAGAATGACCTTTATTTGGTCTCAATCAACCCTCAAAATCCAAGGTAAATTTTAGCGGTGAATATTTTTTAATTCATGAATATTCTATTTTAATGATTTTGAATTTGTAATTTTTTAGGGTGCAACATATGACCTTTTCACCTAAAATTTTGGGGTGTCATTTTTTTGAGGGGTTGGCTCACCAAAGATTTAAAATAATTAAAAGGTTATCCATGTAATTTTCCATTTATATATAGTACATATGTTCCCAAAGGTTTTAGGTCATGAACTTACCATCAAAGTATCTTTTTTTACCAGATTGTGAAGATAGACTTGAGACTATACTTTACCATTAGACTAATTTTAGACCCTAACCTCCACCATCATAATATCACATAGTGTAAACTAGATGCCCCACAATACAATGTCGTATGGTGGTATTTTACCACATGATGGTGACATGTTGGGTGATGGAAATCTATAATATGATGGAAATCTACTACATGACAACATCATGTCATGCAGTCACAATCTACTACTTAACAACGCTATGCCATGTGATGAAAATTGGTCACCCAACTACTATATCCCACATGATAACACCCTACCACCCAGTATCAAGGTACCATCTGATCATAATGTGGTGTCTAAAAATGGTGTTTCACATGATAGATCTATGTGGCATGATCATAACCTTCCACCTAATAGAAAAAAAGAAGCCAGTAATAATAAAATACCTGGAAACACAAATCAAGCATCAAGAGGTACCATTAAGGTTAAAGTACCACATGAAATACCAAACAAATATAATATCATGTCTTATTTTATAAATCCAAGAAAAATAATTGTGCACACTATAGACACTTGAAATATAGGGAATTCTAAATCTTTTAAAAAACTAGTTAATTTTTCTCACAGTAGAATATTAGCAAAATTGTTTCAATATAGAAATTGGCATAGATATTGAGACTATTTCATTAGAAATAATTAATCCTAATAGATTATCACCACTTAAATATTTTATTGATGAAATCCCACCCCTAGAAGACACACCTCTGGGCACTTCATTAGAACATACTCCTTTGGGCACTCCACGAGAGAAATGCAATTCTTTTTAGACAAAATTTTGTTGAAAATTCCATTCAAAAAAGTAAATAGAGGAAGAGAAGTATATGGACAATAAGAAGGTCTTTTCAAGTTTACTGCATTGTAAAATATCCATTTATAGAACCCGTAGACCCAGAAAATAGTAATGAGCCTCTCATAGAATATAGATGTACAATTTGCAGTTGGAAACTTGGAAAAAAACATAGAATGTAACTTAAATTGGAAATAATTGAGAAACATTGTGGGAATATATATATATATATATATATATATATATATATATATATATATATATATATATATATATATATATATCAATGAAGCACCCAGATGGATAGATAACAAGAACACATAGATGAAAAAATTGAGAATAATTCATGCATTTTAGATATGCATATGAATACAAACATGATCAGAAATGATAAAAACATCTTGTTGAGAAAGGGGGAACTATAAAAGTGCAATTTGTAAAAGTTATGCAATCCAATCTTAGGGCAAAATATGTATAGTTCTCTACTGTTTTCCACATTAAAAAAAAAGAAAGACCCATTTTTAATTTTATTGATTACAAAACTTTGTTTCAAAATAATGGGTTTCTAGATATTCCACAGTCACATTGGTTAGATAACAGTGCTTGGGAAATGGTAAAATGTCTAGCCATTGTTGAGATGGAAGATTTGAAAGAAAGTGTTAGGAGATCACTGTTTATCTCTTTTTCCATAGATGAGGTCACTCTAGCTGACAACACAATATGGATCTACATGCATGTGTATACCTTTGAAAACTATTCAAGGCAATCTCATCTTTTAACTATCCATAAAATGGTAGAAAATTGTAATGCAAAAAACCTTCATAAATTGGTTGTATCCAATTTAAGAGAGAGAGATAGGATGGATGATTATGCCATAGATACGAATCTAGTGTGTGTTGGTATAGATGGTGCATCAGTAATGTAGGGGCATAGAAAGAGTCATTGTGTTCACCTACAAACAATATTTTCTCCATATATGATTTCAATCCATTGCATGGCATATATAATTAATCTTGCATATAAAATTGTTAGCATATTCAATGATGTCACAAAAGTGGAAGATATTATTCATGACTTGCATGCATACATGTCAAGTAAACCAAAAAGATTCATGGAGTTCCAAAAATTTGTAATTGGGGTGACAGATGGTAAAAAATTAATGAAAGATGTGGAAACCAAATGGATTTCCATGTATGAACCTGCCTACAAATTTTTTGAGGAATATCCATCTTTGACAAGGTTTATGTATAAATATCATAGGGAAGTTGACAAAGCAAAAGATTTGTTGTTTCATTTAATAGATTTAGAAACTTTACTCACATTATGTAGTATTTTTTCAATGTTGAAGGAAATCAACTATTTAATGAAACATGCCCAAGAGAGATCTATCTATATTATTGACTTCATACATTTGAGAAAACATGTATGTTAATGTTTAGATATATTATACATATCGAATGAAATCTTTCACAGACCTATTTTTAGAACTTGGAAAAATTTGACTAATTTTTAGAATCCAAAGATTTATTTGAAATTCAATATACATGATCATCTTTGTGTCATGGTACATGGCATTGAGATCCCAATGCACACATGTTCTAGAAGAATCACAGTTGTGGGAGCTGAGCCTGAAGATGTACCAATGACACATTTTATATATGATAATATTTTGTCTAAAGCATGAATTAAATTGAGAAAAATCTCACAAAGTTTATCCTCTAAGATCATATAATGTTTTCAAAGGGATGAGTTGTTGGAGGGCATGGGAGTTATGAATCCCATTTTTTGGAATAGTGTTAATAGTGAAGAACAGATCAACACATTATTTCATAAATACATGGGTATAATTGTTATGCATTTTGTAGATCTTTAGATGTGAATGGAGTTTAGATTAATGGTATTTTAAATAAGAAATTACTTACATCTCAATACACACAGTTTAGGATTACAATGATGGATCAATTTTAGTGTTTAAGTGACCCAACTAAAATTGGTGTTGTTACTTATCTATGGAAAAAACTTTATCCAAGCAACATTTTAGAAGAAAGTATTAGTGAATATTTTATATTATATGAACTTTCTCAAACAATGATTTTTGGGTTCTAGGGAAGATGAGCAAGTGTTTAGTGCATTGTCCTTCATGAAGTCAAAACTTAGAAATAGATTGGATAAAAATCTAGAGACTTGTTTGAGACTATATATTTCATGTTATTTTGTAGACAAATTTCCATATGACAAAACAATGGCAACATGTATTTCTCTAGTGGAAATAAGAGGTGTGACTACTACATCTACCAATATAGAGGAAGAGAATATCGAGATTGAATATGACACTGACATGGTATATTTAAATCACACTTACGATGAAAAAGTTTCTCGAGGATTGTTCCAGCTACCCAAATTTTAGTTTGATAAGTATGGCAATTAACATTTTCTAAAATATTTTTTATTTTTTCATCTGCAAATACTTTAAATTCTATAATCTAGTTCCTGGATGTTACATTTATGAATCTTATTCAATACATTAGAATTAATATTTTTTACCCTATTAAAATTGTGTATTTCAAATAGTACTTTATCTTTGCAATGCATGTCATTCATTAAAAATCATAATTTTTATTAATATTTTATAGATCATGACAATACAGAGACTGAATATGACACTATCATGGTAGCTACAAATCAATCTTATGATGGGCAAGCTTCTCAAGGATTGTTTTCACTATCGAGCTTGTAGTTTGATAATTATAGCAATTACTATTTTTTGAAATATTTCCTATTAAATATTATTCAAATACATTAAATTTTGTAATCTATTACCTAGATGTTACAATCATAAATCTTATTCAATACATCAGACTCATATTTTTTATCCTATTAAAATTTTGTGTATTTCAAATAGTATTTTATCTTTGCAATGCCTCTCATTCATCATGTAGCAATCATAATTATCATTAACATCATAAAGAGCATGATTCTTATGTCTAGACATACATGGTGCACCATTATTCTATTGCATGTTTACATTAGTACCATTACTTAAATATATATCTACAATCAATCAATTAAATGCTACAGTTCCTAAGACACTAACAGTGTAACAATGCAATCAAATCTACAACTAGTAGAACAATATATATAACACTAATGATGCGTTCAATATTAAAACTAGAACAATATAATTCCATAGAATATTTACTCTAACATTACAATATTCAAATACTACAACTACTAGAAATATTTTACCTATAGTTCGCATATTTAATAATCAATCAATGCACTCCATGTTATAACTACAAGAACAATTTAATCATGCATTCAATGCTACAACTATTAGAACACTATAACACTAACAATGGATTCAATGCTACAACTACTAGAATAGATTAACAATGTATTCAAGGCTACAACAACTAGAACATTATATCCATGCATTCAAAAGCTACATCTAGTATATATCAACTATTAGAACATTGAATTCATCTATATAATATTTACTCCACTTTTTCTCCTACCAATGCATTCAATATTATAACTACTAGAACAATATGAATCCATATAATACTTATTTTACCATAGGCTATTTTGAATACTACTAAAACTATAAATATTTTACCTATGGTTGGGTTCACATATTTCTAAATTGCACCACAATCAATGCATTCAATGCTACAAACAACTATTAGATCAGTTTAACAATGCATTCAAGGATACAACGACTATAACATTATATCCATTCATTCAAACCATAAAACCATAACATCCATAGAATATTAAACTTGACCACTAATATATTTCAACTACTATAACATTAAAACCATCCATAGAATATTTACTCAGTGTTTTCTTTATAGAATATATAAACAATGCATTCAAGGCTATAACTAATATAACATTATAGCCATTCATTCAAACCATAAAACCATAACATCCATAAAACATTAAAATTTACCACTAGTATATTCCAACAACTAGAACATTAAAACCATTTATAGAATATTTACTCTACTTTTTCTTCATAGAATATATAAACTTGACCACTACATTATATATATATAATAAAGCAAGTGTTTTTCAAATAAACAAGATATCAACTGTGATTGTCATCAATATAAAATTAGATAAATCATCATTATTGTGATTGAAACTCTCCTCCCACTAGATTCTTTCCATCCCCACCCATGGAAACCCCTTTGTTTGGACCTACCTGTGAATCCTCCATTATCACTCCCTCCTTCTGAAGATCCTCTATATCATAATTCATTTGTGCAAGAATCACCTTCTCCTCATTCGTTGCATCTCCTGTTGAAAGAATTGTAGGATCCAAATCTATTTTTTGCTTTAATAAAATGTTGGGATCCATACCATGCTCTTGAATTATCTTATTCAATATCTTTTTCTATTTATTTAATAGAACTGGATTTTCTTTCAATGTAATTGCCAATGAGATACTTTTACAGGCATTTTTCAAATGCACATTAAGAAGATGTGCTTCTTGCTTAAAATTTTCAAATTTTGTCTACAAACAACAAATAATAGATGTGTCAAACACATATAAAGATATTATAATAATCAAAATATAGGTTACAGATAAAGAAAACTTACCACCACTTTATCCTTCTCTACTTGGGTAATGGTAACAAGGTTGATATCTTTAGCCCATTTATTGAAATATGCTTGGGCTTCTCCATTTAAATTTTCTAACCTAGTTATCATAATATCTAAAATCCTATCATTATAAACATTTTCCACAGTGATCAATCGAGATTGTGCTTGCTTGAACAAAGCATCAATCTTTGATAGTTCATTTTGAACAAGAGAAAACAAATTCACTCTTTTAGAGTGGTTATGATAATGGGTATTGATTTATTTGATAAGGGATTTTGCCCTTATCTCCCATTTTTTTAAATCATTAAATTCACCAATAACACCATCCTTCAAATTCACAAGCAAATTTTTTGAAACCGAATTGTTCAATGAAAAGCTAGTGAGAGAATCCTCAAAAACATTGACATTATCTATGTGGGGTGGGGAAGAGCTAGTTGGGGAAGAGGGAGCCACAGGAGGACATTGTACATTAGGAACTTGAATAAATTGATGTGGATTGAATCCAACAATAATTAAGGGTTTAATTTCAATGCTAAGAAACTCCTCATCCAGATCAATCTGTTACAAACATATAAGACCATCTACATTTGAAAGGCTACCATTAGAGAAATTTGGGAAATCAAAAATTTGTACCATGCCTCAACTTTGTGCAGGGAGGGAGATATTTTTACCTCTTCTCTAAATATGGATGGGTGGTGGGAGTGGTGGCATACTCCAAGGTCTCCTCACAAATGTGGGGTGGACTACAAATTTTTTTAATTCACAAACAATAAATTCAAAAACATAAAATGAAAGTAAATTCAAATATAATTTGTTAATGTTATTACCCATAGGGGTGACTGTGTCATCTATTCTGATCATTCTTATTAGATTTATCTCATCCCCTCTTGGCATCTTTGTAGGAGTTGGCTCTTTCCATCTCAATATGCTTATGGTAGAGACGCAAATACAAAATGAGTAATTTATGCAATTAATTAACTGAAAAATTATAACAAACTTCAAATCAAAAAGAAATTTGTAATGGCAAACATTGATGGTGTTATGTGGAAGAATCCTAAAAAACAATGATAGGAGATTCAAATACAAAAATAAAAACAAAAAATATGAATATTAATTTTTTCCATTTCATAAAATAAGAAAAAGACATTAAAATAAATTTGGGGGAACTTGGAAGTGGAGATGAAACAGAATCAATTCTTGAGCATTTTGCAATTCAAAAGGAATTGAAAGAGGACTCTATCGAATGGGTATCCCCAGATCCCTCCAGAGCATGTCTAACTCTACTTGTAGCCTATTTTATTGTGTTATATACATGCACTCTTGCTTGTAACAAATAATAGGGTGAAAAATATTAAAATTTGAAATATAAAGTAATAAAATGAGACTCAGGAAAACTAAACTTACCTCCTATTCCTCAATAGACAATGAATTAGATTTCATTTTTGGATGAAAGGTAGTGGGAATAGCAGTATTTTGGATTTCATATAAAGCTTTGAAGTATAAAGCTAGAATGTAGTTAGAAGAGGAAATTGTGCAAGTGTCCTTCAAGAAATTAAAATTCAATTCTACCCTAATCTTGCGAGAAATAACGATGCACTAGTCATAAAAAACACCCAAAATAGAATGAATAACATAGTAAATAGACCAGAAAGGAATATCTGATGGTCTTCCTTGCAACACAATTCTTGCTTGAAAGAAATGGGCAATAGATTTGAGAAATAGATTGTTAATATTTTCTATAGGGATCACCCTTCAATTTTGACTAGCTGAAATGAAAATAGAAGTAAAACATGCAATTGAATTAGGATACCAAACTATTTATAATAAATGATTCAAGAATAATTAAGAAATGTCAATTTCATTAATAAATTTAACACTTAGTAGTAGGGTCAATAGATAGTTTGTAAATCAACTCCAAATAATTTTTATCATCATCAGATAACACCACCTTGGTGCTAAAAAGACTTGCATTACAATGTGGAAGACCTGTCAAATTGTAGATATCCAATGGTGAGGTGCCAAAGGATATGGATTTGTTAAACCATACATAGAAATAACTCTTGCTCTGGTTAAAACACCCAACCAAAAATTGTAGTAGTTGGTTTTTAATAGTTATATCATATTGTAGCATTTGCATTAGGCCTCTCAGTTGGCATTGATCGATCCACTCAATAAAGGATCTGGGCTCATATAATATGTTGAGGAAATTTGGACACAAAATATTTTTAAAAACATAATTTTGGATTGCCCTTGGTTGACTATGAGTTTTCATGGATGTGGAATCCATTGGAAATAGGTTAGTGGAAGTAGGTAGGTTGAGTTAGAAGCAAGAAGGTTAAGGAAGGATGAGAAATTTTTTAATCAAAGTTTAAAATGAGGTTGTTATAACATTATTTATAATCAAGGTGGGCAACTAGAACAACTAATTGGCATAATCAGGGATAGGAAACAAAATCAAACCATGTGGCACCATGCCACTGGCCCACTAGGTGGAAACACTACTTGTGCATGACAACATGATATCATGTGGAAGCATTACACCACATGATAACATAATTCTATGTGATAGTATGGTGTCACATGATATTAAGGGGATGCATGGAATTATGGTGTTACATGACTATAGGCCATCACATGATAACATGGTGTTACATGACAAAACGGTATTACATGGCATCATGGTGTCACATGACAATATGGTGCCATACACTAGCATGATGTTATGTGACAACCTAGTGCTATGTGGCACCATGCTATCATGTAGCACCATGCTACCACATGGCACCATGCTCATGTATAGCACCATACTATTATGAAACAACATAATGCTGACATGTTGTCACCTAATAACATACTAGTGCCTAATAGGATAATGATTCCTAATAGCATAATGACATATGATAGCATAATGATGTTTGGGAGTGAAATGCCATCCTATCCCTTTTGGCATTGTGATACCACCAAAAAACATAGGGCAATTTTTTACATGATCTATGAATTTTGATTCACCAATAGAGTGAATCTAATTTGCCTAAACAAACATAAGGGGGTTTGTATTAAGTCATCTAAAAGTGAACCCTACCAAAAGAAAAAGTTTCAATTGGTCAGAGCCATTCTTGAAGAGAATTCACTCATCTCTGAGTGTGAAAAATGAATGAACTTTGGTCACACATTACATAAGAACCATGAGGTTTAAAGATGAACTATTAGGTCTTATGCATGGAGGTTTGAGTCTTCTAAGAAAGCTCTGGGGGATTTTTTCTAGATCATGATGGATGAGACATGGAAATGAGGTTTTTCTCATGGCCAAATATCTTAGAATGAGGTAAAAGTTGGTTAGCAAGGGTCATAGAATTTGGCTTGTTAGCCTAATCAATGAAACCTCTACATAAACACATCTAGATGGATGTTTTTAGGCTATAATAACCTTTTTTGATCTTGGTCTACCCATAAAAGTGAAATTTGTATGTGGTCAGAGGCATTCCTGAAGAGAATTCACTCATCCCTGAGTGTGAAAAATAAGCAAACTTCAATCACATGTTGCACAAAAAATGTGAGGTCTAGAGATGAACCATTAGGTCCCACACATAGAGGGATGAGTCCTCTAAGAAAGCCTAGGAGTATTTGTTTAGATCATGATGGATGAGATGTGGAAATTAGGTTTCTCTCATGCACAAATCTCTTAGAATGAGGTAAAATTTGGTCAACAGGGGGCATAAAATCTAACTCGTTAGCTAAATAGATGAATTGTCTATATGAACACATATAAATGGGAATTTTAAGGCTAGAATGACCTTTTCTAGGTCTTAGTCAAGCCTCAAAAGCAAAATTTGTAGTTGGTCAAAGGCATCCCTTAAGAGAATTTACTCATCCTTGAATGTGCAAAATGAGTAAACTTCCATCATGCATTGCACGAGAACTGTGAGGGATAGAGATGAACCGTCATGTCTAACATGTGAATGGATGAGTATTCTAAGAAATCCATTTTATGTAGCATGATGGATGAGATGAAATAATGAGGTTTCTCTCACAATCAAATCTCTCAGAATATGTCAAAATTTGGTCAATGAGTGCCATATATTCTGACTCATTAGTCTAATCAGTGAACCTTCTACATGAACATGTCAACATAGACATTTTAGGAAAGAATAACCTTTATTATGTCTTGGTAGACCCTTAGGAGTGAAAATTTTAGTTGATCAAAGGCTTCCCTTAAGAGATTTCACTTATCCTCAAGTGTGCAAAATAAGTGAACTTTAGTGGTACATTGCACAAGAACTATGAGGGCTAGAGATAAAACATCTATGTGGACACATGGAAGGATGAGTCTTCTAAAAACTCCCAAAAATATTTTATGTAACTCATAATAGATGAGATGTGGAAATGAGGTTTCTCTCGTAGCTAAATCTCTCAAAACATGCCAAAACTTGGTGAGGGTCATTGATTCTGACTCGTCAACCCAATCAGTGAACTATCTATGCAGACACATTAGGATAGGCATTTTTATGCTATAATCACCTTTGTTAGGTCTTGATAGACCTTTGAGAGTGAATGTTTTAGTTGATCAGAGGCATCCCTTAAGAGAATTCACTCGTCCTTGAGTGTGTAAAATGAGTGAACTTCAGTCACACATTGTATGAGAACCGTGAGGGATAGAGATGAAACATCAAGTATTAAATATGGAGGGATGAGTCATCTATGAAACATCAAGAAGATTTTATGTAACTCATGATGGACAAGATGCATCAACAAGGTTTCTCTCGCAGCCAAATCTCTCAGAACATACCAAATCTTGGTCAATGAAGGTCATAGATTCTGACTCATCAGCCCAGTCGATGAACCGTCTATACATATACATTGAGATAGGAGTTTTAAGGTTAGAAAAACATTTTTAAAGTCTCAATTGACCCCTAGAAGTGAAATTTGTAGTTGGTTAGAGGCATACCTTAAGATAATTTACTCATCCTCAAATGTGCAAAATGAGTGAATTTCCATCACATGTTACACAAGAACCATAAGGGATAGAGATGAATCTTCAGGTCAAACATGTGTAAGGATGAGTCTTATAAGAAATCACAAAAGGATTTTATGTAACTCATGATGGATGAGATGTGGTAATGAGGTTTCTCTCATAACCAAATCTCTTAGAATATGCTAAAACTTGATCAATGAGGGCCATTTTTTTGAATCGTCAGTCCAATTGATGAACCATCTATGAAAACACATTGGGATAGACATTTTATGCTAGAATCACCTTTTTTAGGTTTTGGTATACCCTTGGGAGCAAAAGTTATAGTTTATCAAAGACATACCTTAAGAGAGTTCAGTCATCCCTGAATGTGTAAAATGAGCAAACTTCTGTCGCACATTGCACAAGAACCATGAGGGCTAGAAATAAACCATCAGGTCCTACACATGCAAGGACAAGCCCTCTAAGAAAGGTCAATAGGATTTATATAACTCAGGATGAATGAGATTTGGTAATGAGGTTTCTCTCATATTTAAATATCTTATAACATGTCCAAACTTGGTTAGTAAGGGCCATAGATTCTGACTCATTAGCCCAATCGATCAACCATCTATATGGACACATCAGGATAGGAATTTTTAGGATATAATAACCTTTGTAAGATCTTGGTAGACCCCTAAAAGTGAAAGTTTTAGTTTATCATAGGCATCCCTTAAGATAATTCAGTCATCCCTGAATGTGTAAAATGAGTAAACTTCCATCACACATTGCACGAGAACTATGAGGGCTAGAGATCAACCATTAGGTCTTACACATGTAGGAATAATCCCTCTAGGTAGGATTTTATGTAACTCATGATGGATGAGATGAAATAATGAGGTTTTTCTCATAGCTAAATCTCTTAAAACATGATAAAACTTGGTCAGTGAAGGCCATAGATTTTGATTTGTCAGCCCAATTAATGAACCATCTGCATGGACTTGTTAGGATAGGCATTTTTAGGCTAGAGTCACCTTTTTCAGGTCTTGGTATAACCCTAGGAACAAAATTTGTAGTTGACCAGAGGCATTCCTTAAGATAATTTACTCATCCCTGAATGTGCAAAATGAGCAAACTTTCATCATGCATTACATGAGAATTGTGAGGGATAGAGATGAACTGTCAGGTCCTAAACATGTAGGAATGAGTCTTATAAGAAAGATCAGGAGGATTTTATGTAACTCATGATGGAAGAGATGAGGAGATGAGGCTTTTTTCACATTGAAATCTTTTAGAGCATGCCAAAACATGGTTAGTGAGGACCGTAGATTTTGACTCATCAGCCCAATCGATGAACTATCTATGCAAACACATCGAGATATGTATTTTTAGGTTAGAATCACCTTTTTTATATCTTTATAGACCCTTAGAAGTGAAATTTTTAGTTTATCAGAGGTATTCCTTAAGATAATTCACTCATCCCTAAATGTAAAAAATGAACAAACTTCCATCACGCATTGCACAAAAATTGTGAGGGCTAGAGATGAACTGTCATGTCCTAAATGTGTAGGGATGAGTCCTCTAAGAGAGCATAGATAAGAATATTTTCATGTTTGATGTATAATTTATATCACACTTTATTTTATTGATCACATTATGTAGGTTTCCAACATAGAAATGATTTATTAACCTTATATGTTATGAAAACTATAAGACAATGTTAAACTAGTTTCAAATGATCCTTACACTATTAACAAATAATCCCATAACCTTAAATCATCTGTATCATTCACTATTCATGTGCTTTATTTAACCTTCATGATACTCTCGCAAATCATCAATGCTAAAGTAACCTTTGCATGTGGAATCAAAGCCCAATGAAGTTTTATTCACATCAAGATTTCCTTATTTCTTATAAGATTTTGTTTCTAACCTTGTTTATGTAGCTAAGTTCAATCCCTCTACTCACTTTATTCACACAATTTTCTTTCTAGCATTAAGCCCCTACTATCCCTATTTAGGATTAAAATTCTTTGGTTTGGAATATCAACAAAATTTAAAAACAAACTAAGATCATTTCCTAGGACATATCTGTGTTTTTTAGCTCCACTATCCTCCATTTATACACACTCCACATGCATACCCTATTTATTCAACTATCCCAGACCTTAATTAGGCTTATTTAACATCATAATAGACCTACAATCCCAAATCTATATATAATAATGAAATTAATAACTTTAAATGACCAAAATCCCTTAGATATGGATTAAACCACCCTAATGACAAAGTTTGGGCCTTTTTGGCCAATGGGATCTCTTTCTACAACTCAAACCCTAATCTAGGGTTTCAAGGTCTCTGTACAAGCCTGAGAGGTCTAAAAAATTCATAAAATGACTTTTATCAAGGTTGGGAATGTTATGATCCACACTTATAATATTCAAAAATAATGTAGATCAACATATCACAAAATATATTAGTGGACCAAGATGTCCAAATATGTAATATATTTAGAAATAAGATACCCTTAAGGTAGGGCAATACCATACAATACTCTTTTAAGAAGGAATAAATCCACAATGTCCTTTGAGGGGACAACCTCCAATATCCTCTTACAATAGAAGACTCAATTCTTACTTCATGCCTTTAAAATGATATTCATATTATTTATATAGACCTCTAACTAACAATGGATGGATAAGCTCCTAATCCCAAGGTAGGTTGACCATTACCCAATGCACTAATTCCATAAGTTACTCCTTTATCCTAATATATTAGACCCATATAACTAAATAAGGGGGATGTGTGACACATGTTAGCATATCCATCAACCCATATACATTAATATATCATATCTCTAGGTACATAGCATTTTGGTATCAGATCAATACCATACAATACTCCTTTAAGAAGGAATAAATCCACAATGTCTCTTCGAGGGGACAACCTCCAATGTATTATTACAATAGAAGACTTAATGCATACTTCATACCTTTACAATAATATTCTTTTTCTTTATATACACCTCTAACTAACAATGGATGGGTAACCTCCTAATCCTAAGGTAGGCTGACCATTACCCAGTGCACTAATTTCATAAGTTACTCTTTTATCCTCATATATTGGACCCATATGACTAACTAAGGGTGATGTGTGTCACATGTAGACATCTCCATCAACTCATATACAATAATATATCATATCCCTAGGTACATAGCATTACCTCCCTCATTGACATATTTTATCCCTGAAACATAAGAAGAAACTAAATAATGAGTATGCTTCAAATTATTACACACTTGTCTCTAATCTTGATTATCTAAATAGCCATTTGTGATTTTAGTAGGTGATATCTCTTCAAGCCTATTTACAAATTCCATTATGATCCTCTGGTTCCATTCATGATCATAATTATACTACTTCGGTGTCCATGCATAATTCTTCTTCTTTTGATTCTATGTACCATATTCTACTGTGTTATTCTGATTCCATCCATGACCATAGTAGGTATTCTTCCATGAATAATAAGAGTGATTTTCCTATGAATTCCATGTTCCATAACCCATTACATTTCTTTGATTCCATACCTGACCATAGTAATTCTTCTTTGGCTTCCATGCATAGCCCTAGTGATTGGAAATCTGATTTATTTTATAACCAAAATGATTATTGTTATGATGCTCTCTCACCTAGTTCCATAATTATTTCCTCTCATGATGATGTGGGTGTCTATATACCTCAATTTTTTCCAATACTTTGACATTGTCCACCATTTTTTTAAACATCTTCTCCCTTTTCCTTATTTATCTCTTGAGTAGATGAAGTGTTCATTTCTAATTGTAGTGTGTCTTTATCTATGCCATTTAAATCTTCCTCATGCTCTTCATCACTAATTTCAATCTCATTCTCATGATCTACCTTGACTGTTAGTGGTGCCTTTGCCACTATGATATCTTGTAAAGTGACCTTCTTTTTCCTATACCAAAACTTCATGAACTTTTTTTTAACATTACTATTGATTGTTCCCAAAGTCTCTAACCATGGATATCCAATAACCATATCCACATCATCCATATATAAATCATAAAAGTCTAAATGTAAAACATAATTTTTTATAATGAGATTCAAATTTTCAAACATTGAAATATTCTTACCATCTACTTGAACCTCTTTGATATTCTTTGCTTGAACATGTAGATGTTTGGCCACATTCATGTTGATGAAGTTATACTTACTGGTAGGGTTTATGGACATAACAACCTTCTTATTTTTAATGCATCCATGAAATTGAAAAATTGACTCAGATTTCTTTGGAGCAAAATTATTTGAACCCTTATCATCCAATTCTTCTTCTTCTTCTTCTTCTTCTTCTTCTTCACTTGCATCTTCTTCCTCATTGTCATTATTTTCTTCCACTAATTTTTCTTTTTCAGTAGATTCATTCTCTTCTTCATTATCATCATTATTTTCTTCCTCTCCTGCATCTTATTTTTATTTTATATCCCATCGATCTACGAAGATCTTTTCCATTACTTCTCATGAAGAATACATTTATACAAAGCTCAACTGATTAAACCAATGTTATGTAGGCCCAGACAAAGAAAGAGATAAATGTGATTACCATAAAAATTATTTGAGTATTATTTTCCTTAAAAAATATCCACCATTATCTAGCATCGATATCATCCTCCCCTAAAAATACTTGAAACTTCATGATACACAAAAAAAATATGGGTTCATGAAACCCTAAAAAGTCAATAACTCATACAAAACTAAACCAAATAGTCCCAAATTTTGACTATAGCTTCCTCTTATGACATTGGAATTTCAATAAAACATTTGTTAAAAAATTCCACAAATTTTGACTTGTAGATAAAATATACAAAAAATAATAAAATTGAAATAAATCACTCAAAACAATTCAAAAAATTATGAGATTGTTACTGGTTTCTATTGTATGTTCTTATATCTCCATTAAAATTTTTGAAGAAAATTCCTTATATTTCAGAAGATATAACCAAATTAGTAAAAACCTTAAAATATAAATAACTCCATCAAAAATCATCAAAAAACCTTGATTTTTTTTAATGTGCCTTCCTTAAAATATTATCCATATCTAGTAAAACAATTTTATAAAAATTTGGAACCAATCGAAAGATATTAATGATTCTAAAAAATTAGGGTTTCACTCCACAAAAATTACCCAAATCAAAGCTCTGATACCACTTGTTATGATCTACACTTATAATATTTATGAATAATGTAGATCAACACATCACAAAATATATTGGTGGACCAAGATGTCCAAATGTGAAATATATATAGAAATAGGATACCCTTAAGGTAGGACAATATCATACATTACTCCTTTAGGAAGGAATAACTCCACAATGTCACTTCGAGGGGAAAACCTCCAATATCCTCTTATAATAGAAGACTCAATTCTTAATTCATACCTTTACAATGATATTCATCTTTTTTATATAAACCTCTAACTAACAATTGATGTGTAACCTCCTAATCCCAGGGTAGGTCGACTATTACCCAATACATTAATTCCATAATTTACTCTTTTATCCTAATATATTAGATCCATATAACTAACTAAAGGGGATGTGTTCCACATGTTGACATCTTCATCAATCCATAAACATAAATATATCATATCCCTAAGTACATAGTAGGGAACTTCAAACAAGTTTTGTTAGGTCTGTATAAACATTTGAAATCTCTTCCAATGACTCACATAACTTGATTACCTTCCATAAATTTGATATCTACAAAACTTAGAGAACTAGGATCTTCTAAAGCCTGGTAAACTTGAAATATAAACAAATTAGGATTGAAAATGACTCTTATATATGCACAATGAGTTTTTATTCCTTAGTCACAATTCACACACTGATATTAATGCATTACATAAGGAATATGTATCAAATTTTCCTTGAAATCTCTATCATAAACCTACAGATAGGGCTTTATCTTGTACCTCTAAATGTGCACACTTTCAAAGTATCCAAATGAATAAATTAAAATGTATGGATCCTTTTTATGCTCTGATCTTTGTTTAGACATTATGATAACAATCTATACCCTTGTCACCAACTAATAACTGATTCTTGATTCATTCTCCACATGGGAGTATTGGACACACCCTTGGTTACAACTTAACTAAATATGTAGACCCATGTCATATGAGGGTCAAGGCATTATAAATAATTCACCTTTTCATAAGAATCTTGATTACATGCTACTATATCTCACATCATCAAATAGATGCTATGATCCCTCAAAAGGGCTTACAAGAATTCAAATTTTTGAATAGTGCTTTTATTGAGAAACTATAGAGTTTGAATTTTATGAATCCTAGACACCTATTAAAGACTCTTAAGGACCAAAAAATACTCTATAACACCTTCTACCTTATTTCAAACTAAAAATGACATTATGATGACATACCTAAAGGGTGCCCTTGCATTAGTGTTTTCTTGAAAGGATAAAGAGAGAGAATGTGAAAAAGAATTGGCTTAAGGTAGATGAAATTAATATAAACTATTTTGGATTCTATTCATTTTAAGAAGATAATATTCTCTACTCACAACACCAACCACGTGAAGGTGGAATCTCATATGGTGCTACTAACCTACATTTAAATTGATAGTAAAAAATTTAAATAGAACTAAACACCTAATCATAAAATAATTGAAAAATCAAATACATTAAATCAAATAACTTTATTATATTAATTTGAAACAAGTTAGATAAACTTACTAATTCAATCTAAATTATTTTGTATTAGTGTAGGTTTTTATTTTTCCCTATTATTTAATTATAGAAATTATATATTTGTGCATACATGGAGTTTTCCTACATTCATGGGATAGGCTAGCTTATGTGGAGATGTGTGTCATAGGTGTCATAAGAATGTCATAAGTAACTCCTTTGACCGAATATTCTGGGTATGAGAGTTACTTCTCTATTCTTAGCACCCTGTCACCACCTTTCATGGAGGAGTTACAGTCTATTCTTAGGGTGCCTTGACCACCTTTTGTGGAGTTACATGCTCTCCTATATGTATTCTTCACTTTAGCCATCTTATGTAAATCAAATACTGGTTTTCTCCTATTTTTTGTCTTGTGCAATTTATCTCCTTGTATAATTTCAAATTGCTTTAGCATCTATGTGATGTGCACTATCTTCATCTCATGTGGTCACATCTCCATTGCATTCACATTATCCAGATTTTGAGACAACTCCGATATGGTATCAGAGCCACCCTAGTGATCGTGTGTCAGGTTATGCTATTAGTTTATTCTGAAATTCTTACTTTGCTTTCTTAGTATTTTTTTTGGTTTAACTCAGTTGTATTTGAGAGTTTTGGTAGAATTTCTTGAAAACTCATGCAAATCTATACAAAAACCTATTAAAACAAAAATTACTTTTATTGAGTTTCATTCAGATCTACCATTTAGATATCTACATTGAAATTTTCTAAGACATCTTGTATAGATCTGTTATGGCTTCAGCAAAGGCGGTGGAATTCTTTTTTTTTTGTCATTCTGCAAGAAAAGAGAGATCTCTGCATATCTGGTTTTTATTTCTTGGATGCTGCTTTCAGCTTGGGGAAGCTCTTTAGGAAGTGTATCTGCATGTGGAGATCCATGTGGGGCATCTGGTAGGATGAGATGTGCATGGAGTAGGACTCCAGCAGGGCAAAGTGGAGTTGCACGGCATCCAGCGTGCAAGAGGCACATGGTGAGGTAGTGGAGAGCAGCCAATAAAACATAGAGTACATCAAATATGTGGTTGGTAATTTGTCTCTTCTCTGTTGTGTTATAACTTACTGCTATGCATTGAGATCTGTGAAGTTTGCAAATTTAGTGTCTCTACTATTTTTTTTTGCCCAGCAAATTTAGAACTGCTTTTTTTTTAAAATCGCGCACTTTTTCCTTGTTTGGGGTCCCATGTGGGCCCTTGAACACTTCGCCATCCATTAAATTGTCTTTTACTTTATTTTTTTAGTTTAAAATTAACTTGTCCAAAAAAAAATTAGTCAATTTGACTGAGTATTAAGTATTTTAGACAATTTGTAAGTTATGATAATTTGGGGGTTAAATTTAAACTTGTATCTTCACCTATCGAAGATGAAGGGTGAGGCCCAGATTGGCAAGAGGCCAATTCCCCCTCAAAAATACCTCTTTTAGATTCCTCTCTCTATGTTGAGTCCAACAAGTGGTTGGAAGGCCACTTTCTCTCTCAAAAAAGGCATTTTTTTAATGTTTTAGTGCTATTTTTTTGTAAAAACACTAGTTTACGAGAAATTGAATCTTTAATATCTTGCAAATGGTACCTTAGATTTGGGTGCCATTTTTTGCAAAAGTGTTTGTATTTAAATTATCCATAGCGTAGGATTTTTATTTGTTAAAAAAGTACTAGTTTATAAAGTGCCTAAAATTTGAGTCTCCCGAGACACATTTTCGACTGAGTCTGACGTCTTGTTTGCTTAAAGTCTTCCAATAATTACTCTAAGATGCATTCTCAGCTGAGCCCAACATCTTTTGAGAGTGCACTTGCATATTTGGGGGGGGCTCAACATTTTTGGGGGGGGGTGTGATTGCTTTTTAGCACTTGCAATCTTTTCTTTCATTCTCCTTTTTGCATAATTTCACAACTTGCAATCAACACAACTTCACCCAAATTCAGCTTAAAATAGATTATTTTCAACTTAAACCCCTAACACCCTTCAAATATCATGAATGGAAGGTTAAAATATCAATCATTCTTAGAAATAAAGGGTTGTATAGGATCACCATGGGTACTGAAGTAAAACCCAGCACTGATGCTGAAAAGGTCGAGTGGTATAATTGTAGCGATGAAGCCTATGGATTACTAAGCTTGTCCATGTCTCTAGAAATTTTCTTCTATTTATAAACCTCCAAGACTCCCAAAGACATATGGGACACCATAGAAACCTTATTTGAGAAGCTTGATGAGATGAGAGGTCATGAGCTCAAAAATGAACTCATAAGTCTAAGTCCTAGCAACTTTGAGACCCTACAGGGCTTCTTCACTAAGTTTAAGGCCCTTAGATTGCAATTGAAAGAATGCGGGATAGAGAAGAAAGATGATCAACTCATCCTTTCTATTCTCACAAAGTTAGGTCCAAGCTATTCAGTCTTTGTCTCCACTTTCCATGCCACAAAAAGTGCCCTTGGCACTACATGGAAAATGCCTTCTTTGGATTCATTCATTGTTGACTTGACTAGGGAGCAAAATAAGCTAATTCAAATGGGCACAATGAAGTCTACTCAACTCTAAGCCTTGATAGCTAGAAATGGTAAGGATAAGACTTCAACAAAGGAGAAAAAAAAAGAACAAGGACCAAGAGAAGAAGAAAGAAAACCATAATCCTGTCAAAAACAACACTGAGTCTTCCTCTTCCAATGCTAAACCTAAGAAGGAGAAGGTTAAGTGTGCCTATTTTAAAAATACAAGGCATGATGAACACAAATGCATGAAGAAATAAATAGATCACCTAACTCATCTTCTAGAGAAGCACAACATAGGTGTTCCTGAGTCCATCAAGCATAATTCATCTACCCAAGATTCTACTAAGGCAAAAGGAAAGGGTAAGGAGAAAGAAAAGGGCAAGGCCCTTGTAGCTACAGTAGCTTCTACATCTTCATGGGTCATTGACTCAGGTGCTTCTCATCACATGGGCTCTTCACTAGTTGAGTTTTCATCTTTAGAGCCTTGTAGCATGCCTTCAATTAGTTTGGGTGATGACACATCAATTTTTGTTGCAGGGAGAGGGTCAGTTGAAATGGAAGGAGGAACATTCAATAATGTTCTAAGTGTTCCTTCTCTTTCAACCAATCTCCTATTAGTGTACCAAATCACTCACATTAGTCAGGGCATGAGAGTTGAGTTTTCACCAGATTCATTGGCTATCAGGGAGTTGCATAGTGATACTATAGTGGCAGTGGGTAGGGCAGATCACCAAGCAAGGTTATACACTTTCTCACATTTTGCACCTGATTCTTCTCCAACAGCATTGCTAACTCATTCAGATAAAGTTAGCAAATTATGGCATGAGCAATTTGGCCACCTTAACTACCACTACCTTGAACAACTTTGCAAAAATGGCATGGTCATTGGCTTGCCTCGTGTCTAATTCTCAAAAGGACTTTGCGAGGGGTGCTCCCTTGGGAAACATCCCAAAGCAAAATTTGACAAAGGCAAAGCTTGGAGGGCTTCACAACCTTTGGAGTTAGTCCACAGTGATGTATCAGGACCCTTTCCCAAACCATCTTTCACAAGGGCCAAGTACATCCTCACTTTCATTGATGATTTCTCTAGGTACACTTGGATATATTTTCTCAAACAAAAGTCTGAAGTGTTTGAAAATTTTCTAGACTTCAAGGCTCTTGTTGAGAAATAGAGTGAGAAATCCATCAAGGTTCTTTAAAATGATAATGGAGGGGAGTATGTTAGCAACAGGTTTGAGCAGTTTTGCACCATAGAGGGGATTTATTTACAGTGCATAGTCACTTATAGTCTTTCACAGAATGGGGTTCCAGAATGCAAAAATAGGTTCTTGAAAGAGATGGGTAGCTGTATGATTCACATTCAAAATAGGGTTCCTCACAAAGCTTTGAAAGAGATAACACCCTTTAAATCTTGGCATAAAAGGAAACCTGATGTTGAGCACCTTAGGGTTTTCAGATCCCCAGCCATGGCCCACATACCGAAGAAGAAATGCAAAGATATGGAATGTCAGTCCAAGCCTTGCTTCTTTGTAGGATATCTGGATGGTATTAAGGGGTATCACCTTCTAGATCCAACCACTCATGAGTTGTTCATTGAGAGATGTGTCCATTTTCAAGGGAGTCATAGAGACTCAACACTTGACACTTCTTCTCCCTCATCAGATTTACTTCTTCATGATGATTCCTCATCAGATTCAGATCAGCCACAACAGGTTCTTGAGCTAGAGACATCTTCTTCTTCTTCGAGTTCAAACAGTGAGGATAGTGATGTAGAGTCATCCACCTCTAGTCAGTCATGAGGATGAGGAGTTAACACCTAACTTGCCCACTTCTGGGCCACTTTGGGCTAGACAGACACTTGAGAATGCTAGTACTTGGGCAGGAGATCCTACAAATGATAGATGTACTAGGGGGATTTTCAGAGAGATACATATGCCTTATTTGCTTTAGTTTTGGATCCATAGACTTTTTAAGAGGCATCAGGGATACCTCAGTGGGATAGTGCTATGGAGGAAGAATATTATTCCTTAATCAAAAATCACACTTGGGATTTGACTTCACTTCCTAAGGGAAGGAAGATGGTTTGATGTAGGTGGATATATCGGACCAAGTTTGCAGTAGATGGGTCGGTTGATAAGTACAAGGCACGATTGGTTGCCAAGGGTTTCTCACAGGTGGTAGACATTGACTACTCAGAGACCTTTGCACCCATTACAAAGATGACTTCTATCTGACTCACCATAGTTATTGCCACAACACATGGTTGGGATGTGCACAGATGGATGTGAAGAGTGCCTTTCTTCATAGAGACCTAGAGGAGGAGATCTACATGGAGTAGCCGCCAAGATTTATTTAGGATTCTTACTTAGTATGTAAAATTAGGAAATCTATCTATGGCCTCAAACAAGCCCCTTGGGCATGGTACGCCAAGATGGATTCCTTCCTTCTCACAGTGGGTTTCACTAGGTGCCATTCTAATCCTAATGTCTACTTTTTGTGGCAGGATGACTCGCTCTTGATTTTGGTTCTTTATGTTGATGACCTTTTGATCACTGGGAGTTCTTCATCGGCTATTGCAGTGGTGAAGGCATCTCTCTAGGATAGAGTTGACATGACAGACTTGGGTTTGTTGCACTACTTCCTTAGCATCGAGATCTCATAGTCAGATTCAGGGATTTCTCTTACACAGCCTAAGTATGCTCTTGACTTATTGGCTTGGTTTCACATGGCTGATTGAAAGCCATCCTTGACTCCCTTTCTATCAGGAGTCAAGCTTGAGGCTGACTATTCTTCACCATTGGTTGATGCTACTCGATATCGACAACTTGTTGGCAGTCTCATCTACTTGACTCACACTAGGCTTGACATATCATATACAGTGGGACTTATCTCCAGATTTATGCAGGAACTTCATGAGCTGCATTGGAAAGTAGCTAAGAGGATCTTGCATTACATACAAGGTTTAAATAGATACGAGATTCATTACAGATTTGGCATAGAGGTTAACTTGGTTAGATATATAGATTTAGATTGGGCTGACAATTCATAGACTTTCAAGTCCACTTCTAGTTACAATTTCTCTCTAGGTTCTAGTCTTATTAATTAGTCTAGCAAGAAGTAAAATGCTATTGCTATATCATCCACAGAGGCAGAGTACAGGGGAGCTATTAATGCAGCTACTGAGGCTATTTGGCTTCAGGGGATACTTTCTATGTTTGGCATTCCTATACGGTAGCCCACCATCATTTATTGTGACAACCAGAGTACCATTCAGATTTGTAAGAATCCAGTTCAGCACCAGTAGACCAATCACATAGAGATTCACATGCATTTCATTCGGGAGCTTATTCAGAGTCAGGTCATTGACTTGATATTTTGCTAGTCTTTAGAGCAAGTTATAGACATCTTCACCAAACCTTTCACCAAGAGCAAGTTCATTCATCTACAAGCTCTTCTTGGGGTGTGGTCCACATCTATAGCAGCATCATCTTCAGGGGGGCCTTCTAGCCTCTTCATTTCTTTTATGTCTCTCTTTTGGGGGGGAGTTTTTTCCTACGAGTTTTCTCCTTTTCTCTATCTTATGGGAGATTGCATTTGTACATGGGTACCTCATTAGGCCTAGTTGTCAGGACCCATTTTATATTTCCACATTGCCCACCTAAGTTACGCTTATGGAGGGGTATTAGTGTAGTTTTTTATTTTTTCCTATTATTTAATTAGGAAAATTATATATTTGTGCATACATGGAGTTTTCCTACATTTGTGGGATAGGCTAGCTTATGTGGAGATGTGTGTCATAGGTGTGTCATATGTGTCATAAGTAACTCTTTTGACTAGCTATTCTGGGTATTGGAGTTACTTATCTATTCTTAGCACCCTGTCACCACCTTTCATGGAGGAGTTACAGTCTATTCTTGGGGTGCCTTGACCACCTTTTGTGGAGGAGTTACTTACATGCTCTCCTATATGTATTCTTCACTTTGTCCATCTTATGTAAATTAAATATTGGGTTTTCTCCTATTTTTTGTCTTGTGCAATTTATCTCCTTGTATAATTTCAAATTGATTTATCATCTATGTGATGTGCACTAGCTTCATCTCATGTGATCATGTCTCCATTGCATTTGCATTATTTGGATTCTGAGACAACTCTGATACCTTCAGGATCATCTCTATTTGCAAGTGTTTCAAGAATCATTTCATGGTCAAATTCACACACTTTCCACAAAGTTCTATTGTTTAGATTGCCATGATATTTGGTCATTTGACTATGTATAACAATAATAAGGTTCAAATAATGAAGCACCATCATGTGTGTTTCAAAGTCCTCAAATAATAATTTTTTTAATGATAGTACCTATGAATCTAGGTTTTACTAACCACGATGGATTCAGTGGGATAAATTATATTTTCTTCATCCATAACATTTGTGGTTAATTTTTTTTTCCTCTACACAATGACACAAGTAGTAGTATGTTCCCTCATCATTGTTCTCAGATGTAATTACTACAAAAACATGCCTTGCATTTAAAGTATAATCAAATTATATGTACATCTATAAAAAAAATTAAAATATCACTAATATCTAAGTTTGTATATTTAATTAAAGAATAAATTGTTCATGATTACACAAGATTTGAGATGTGGTCAAAGTCAATTGATGATGTCATTTCATAATCTATCAATTGGTGAAGTGAATGGCTACTCTCTACAGGTGATATGGGTATACAATACCATTTGTGAACCCATTTTTTTGACTCACATTCATTCCAATTAAACTCCATAATTGAGAAACAAAAGCATGCCATATCCCTAGTATAAATAGTCTATGAAATTTAATTTGAGCTGTGAATGGAGTGGAAAACACTCGATCTAGGCACTATAATGCAATATTCATAAATTTCCTTATGTTTTTCCTCTATTAACTAAAATAATATTTGTACATGAGAATATTTATCTAATCCATGACAAATATTTTCATTACACCAACTCACAATACTTGTTGCATCGATCAAATTAGCACTATTCTTGTGCTTTGCTTGCTCTCTTTTAAGGGATCTTTTTACACATGTACCAACACCATCATGTTCCCCTTTTCTATGCCCATCCTCAAAGAAGATCCAAACATGTTTAATGTCATTCTTCTTATGCATTTTGCTTAACCAGTAAAACATTTGAGAGTTCTTAAACTTCCCTGCACAATTGCTTGACCAAATGTAGTGTGTATCAAACATGATTTATCTTGCATTCATATTCATATAAAAAATCTCAAAATAAACTTAGACAAACTTTGGAGAGTATGATCTGTCATCACTCATATAAAAATGATACTACCTCAAAATATTTTTATTTTCATCTATGCTATTAGGTGCATGTATGAATGTAATATGAACAAAAATTCCAACTTGAATTGAATTATAATATTGGGATTAAGCCTCATTCTATGGTTGTAGTGTGCAGTTTTAAGAAAAATCCATAATCAAAATAATGGTGCGAACTAGGAAGTTATCCTTGCATGCTTTGAATTGATTATCTAACCATTTTTATTTATGTGTGTCTTGTATATTGGTAGATAATATATTTTTAAATTAAAACATAAAATCATATACAAAAACTTTGGTCATAACCAATTCACATCTTGATGACTCTTTTCCATCTTTTAATAAATACTTAGCAGATATGTACTTCTTATAATCAGCTGGTTACTTTCCAAATTCATGTGAAATATCTTGATGTAAACAACTTGTCAAATTTGACAAACCACCAAAACTATTACATGTTCCATCTAAACATTTTTTGGAAAAAAAAATGTCCCTCAAGTCTTTGACAGAAAAGACCTTAGATTAATTCTCTTGATTTTTTAGGTGGGGAGAACATCATACATTCCTGCAAAATATCATCATTATGTAAGGTACAACATATATGACAAAAACCATCAAAATTCATAGCAAATTAAATGTGTACCCTATAAAAACATGTGGTGCATGCTTGGTTGATTTTAACATATAAAGGCTTGCACATCTCAATTGACCTTTGGCTAATTATTAATTGGCCATTAAATTTTTCAATAAACTTTTTATAAAATTCTATTTGTGTCATGTCTAAAAAATATTTTGCATTTGGATTATGATTTTTTGAGCCTTTTATTCTTTTAACATCTTTTACATTAGATGAGACCTTTGTGTTTTCATGTCAAAAAATTTCAATCAATTATTTTATTCCTTCAACCAATACCTTATCTTTTCATGGGAGTCTACCACTAAATACCCAATAATCCATGAGTGAAAGGTCATCAAGCCTTGTTCTTATTTTTATGGCATTTATTAGAGATTTTTTATTTAAATTCAAGGATTTACTTTTTTCACTAAGAATTCAAGATTTAAATGTTGACTTACTCACTATAGACTCCATTATTACTCATCTTTCCACATTACTATCTTTATTCCAACTTTTATTGCCTATTTCTTTAAATGCATTAAATAGATTATTTACTATTATACTATTTGTTTTCTCTATGTTTAATGTTTTTAACCCCAAATTATGCATCACATGGAATATTTTTGGCATTTTCATTAATTGAACAAATAATTGACATCATTTTGTATAGCTTTTATTTTTAAATTCATAGTTCCATACATGTTGAGCATGACATTGAACTATTCTTTTTGACATTTTACGTTCCATAGGTTCTATTATTTTTTCATCTATTTCAACCAAATAATTTGATGTTCATCTTATTATCCTTGAAGGTATGGGTGAAACAGGAGCTATATTTTTTATTAAATTGCATAGTGTTAACACTTCAACCATAGTAGGGATATTAGAGGGTTGACTATCTAAATTAGGGGTTATAGGCAAATTAAATTCCTCTTTATTAAGAGACACATGATTCAGGGTCATTATTTGATGTTGATTATCATCATACTCAAAATTTTCATTATGAATGGATGTTTCATTATATTGTGTGTGTCCATATGTTTCATCATTACTTACATGTTATACATTTTGAATTTAATCTTGCAACAAAGATTGACTCAATTATCCTATCTCATTTGAAGGCATATGTAAACTAAATTCTATAGAATTGGGCATGTTATTTTCATTAGAAGTATTACCTAGTGTAGAAGAAGAACCTTTACCTTGCCTAGAAGCTCTTATGGATGCCCTTCCATCTGCTTGTCCATTTCTTTTTCTTTTTCTTTTTTTTCTCTTTTCTCTTCAATTTCCTCATTTGTTATCTCTTTGATTGGTCTTTTGTGATGACTTCCTGACCCCATTATTTATTTTTGCCAAAATAAGACAATTGTAGATTTAAACTCGAAGAATTCTTAGTGATTCAAATAAAATAGATGAACAATTCATGAAATTCACATAGTTGCAATATAAAAACCAATTTGTATTTGGAAAAAATAAAATAAATGACACATTTTCATGGCAAATGCAAAATGAATTCATGAATCACAAAGGGCATGTGTGCTTTAAGAACACGCATGCCCTTTGGGATCCATGGACCAATGACCAAATACATTAGTTGGCCCTTGGTGGTTGTGGAAAGGGCATACATTTATGCCCTTTAAAAATGGTGTACATCCTTTGAAAAGGGTATACACCCTTTTGATATTCACAATTTTTTCCCACTTTCCCTCCAATTTTGCCTTGGTTTTAGGCTTGGGGGTCCTGAACCTTGCCAAATTCTATCATGGACCAATCAAAAAAATTTATAATAAATTTAGTGATTTTTTTCCTTTTTATCAACAAATTTGATCAGGCAGCTTTTATTATTTAAAAAAAATTATATGGGTTTGTAGGTCAGAAAGCATAATTTTCAAATATATATATTTTTTAATGTTAGAATATTATTTATAATTATTATTTAATTTCTATGTAACATACCTCCTTATAGGCTATATACATATCATCACAAATTCCCTTATAAATTTTTGCATATTAATCAAATGCTTATAAAACTTATATCTCAATAATCTACACATTGTCAATGATGATTTTTAAAAAAGTTGATTTTCACGAAGTTAAGTTTAAAAAGTTGTGTTCGTACACTTGTAGTTTAATTTTTATAGTTGTTTTGAGTTGTAAAATTATTTTAAAATTATATATATATAATTAAAAATTAATAATTTTTTTTTTTTGAAAAATCTTTGACATTTCACCTATCTATATATGAAATTTCATACAAAAATTCAATTGTTTACTCAAAAAAAGTGTGTTCATACACATGCACTCTCCTTATATTTTTACAAAAAATGACCAAACTATTTTCATAAATTAAACTATTTCACATAACTTTATCATCTCAGTATTGTAAAAATTTATATATTTAGAAACTACATTCAAAATTTCACAATTCATGTTTTTATGTTATTGTCAAATTCCTTTTCGAAGTGTCTCTAACATTCTCTCCAAGTTATTTTCATTAGAAGTATTACCTGGTGTAGAAGAACCTTTACCTTGCCTAGAAGCTCTTATGGATGCCCTTCCATCTTTTTGTCTTTTTCTTTGTTTTCTCTTTTCTCTTCAATTTCCTCATTTGTTAGCTCTTTGATTGGTCTTTTGTGATGACTTCCTGACCCCATTATTTATTTTTGCAAAATAAGACAATTGTAGATTTAAAATCGAAGAATTCTTAGTGATTCAAATAAAATAGATGAACAATTCATGAAATTCACATAGTTTCAATATAAAAACCAATTTGCATTTGGAAAAAATAAAATAAATGACACATGTTCATGGCAAATGCAAAATGAATTCATGAATCACAAAGGGCATGTGTGCTTTAAGAACACGCATGCCCTTTGGGATCCGTGGACCAATGACCAAATACATTAATTGGCCCTTCATGGTTGTGGAAAGGGCATACGTGTATGCCCTTTGCAAATGACATATACCCTTTTGATATTCACAATTTTTTTCCCCACTTTCCCTCCAATTTTGCCTTGGTTTTAGGCTTGGGGGTCCTGAACCTTGCCAAATTCTATCATGGACCAATCAAAAAAAATTATAATAAATTTAGTGATTTTTTCCTTTTTATCAACACATCTGATCAGGAATATTTTATTATTAAAAAAAAATATACGGGTTTGTAGATCATAAAGCATAGTTTTCAAATATATGTATTTTTTAATGTTAGAATATTATTTATAATTATTATTTAATTTCTATGTAACATACCTCCTTAAAGGCTATATACATATCATCAAAAATTCCCTTATAAATTTTTGAATATTAATCAAATGCTTTTAAAACTTATATCTCAATAATCTACACATTTTCAACGATGATTTTTAAAAAAGTTGATTTTCACGAAGTTAAGTTTAAAAAGTTGTGTTCGTACACTTATAGTTTAATTTTTACAGTTGTTTTGAGTTGTAAAATTATATATATAATAAAAAAACTAATAAATTTTTTTCTGAACAATCTTTGACATTTCACCTATCTATATATGAAATTTCATGTAAAAATTCAATTGTTTACTCAAAAAAGTGTGTTCATACACATGCACTCTCCTTATCTTTTTACCAAAAATGACCAAACTATTTTCATAAATTCAACTATTTCACATACTTTAATCATCTCAGTATTGTAAAAATTTATTTATTTAGAAACTACATTCAAAATTACATAATTCATGTTTTTATGTTATTGTCAAATTCCTTTTCGAAGTGTCTCTAACATTCTCTCCAAGTTCACTTATTATTATTTTCATAAAAAATTAATGCTTTATACCCCCCCTTTTTCCCCTATTATCTTACATCTACCAATTCATAATGGACAAGTCTTATCTTTTCCATTCATCGTAATTTCAGACTTCTCAAAGAGGACCTAAAATATTAACCTTTAAAGGTTGAATGGAAAATAAACATCCTTTAATTTTAGGATATAATTTTTTTCACTTAACAGGTATTTCCAAAAAATGTTAAGAACAAAATTACAATAAGAAACTACACTTGTTAATTTCAAATATCATATTTTTAGATGTAAGTGTAAGTGTGATAGAATTGTACTTCTCTAAGGGATATAAATGTATTGGTAAGCATTTTTATAGAAGTTATCCATGAAGAGTATCTCTATAGTAAATTATTACGCACTATAAAACATTAAATTATCTAAGCTATAATGTATAAATGGTGAGGTAAGAGACTAAACAATGAAGGGTTTCTAGGAAATTATTTTATTTTATTTTGAGTATCTATATGGAAACTATTAACCAGATGTTTCAAATATAATGGGAAATTTTTTAACACTTATTTTCAACTAATGAAATCATTGGATGTAATAAAATTGAATATCAAGGGTCTAATATAATTATATGTTTATCAAATAATTTTTTTTTATGAATTACTCAGAAGAAAACATACCTTAAAGGAGTTTTTTGACATTGGTTTTGAAAACATCAAAATTGGCTCTTTGATGAGCCTATTCTTTGATGATCCCTAGGTTTTTTTATCTCTCAATTAATGAGCCTTTAAGCAAACCTATCATACTACTGATCACCATAGATCTAGGTATGATATTTCTTTAGTTTGCATTTATTTCTAATTTTGATCAATAATTTTCCCTCTAGGTAGTAGGGTACCCTATTTTAAATATTGTCACCTTTCCCTTTGCATCCACAGATACAAATAAATCTAGGGTGAGTGAAAGTAACCATGGCCCTAAAGTATGCGAGGAAATTCAACTTGAAAGTATTCCACAAAGTAATGCTATTGATTCCAATTTTCCATTACCTGATGTTATTTTGGATTTCCCTGAATTTGACAAAGCCTACCTTTTTTTTGAAAATTTTACTTTGATTTATTATTTTTTGGGGTTGAGGCCCCCTAAGAGACTTTTAAAACAATGGGTTCACAACCATTGGCAAGGCCATGGTGTGAAACTGGAAGGAGTCTAGAACCTTACCAAGGGTTTTTTTGTTTTGTTTTTCCAACTTATAACACTACAAAGCCATTGTTAACCATGGGCCTTGGATTATTGAAAACACTCTAGTTGTCTTTTCTCATTAGACTCAATATTTTCAAGTTTCAAAACAAGTAAATATGAAAATCCCTATTTGGGTTGAATTCCCTGGATTGCCTCTCCGCTTATGGGGTTTTGTTAACTAGCTCATAAAACCCATAGGGTGCTTCATATTCCATGAGAAAAACAAGTTATTTATGGTTCATCCCTAAAACAGGGTTCGTGTTGAAGTGGATTTATTCCAAGACTTGAAAGAATCCATTGATATATAAATTAGAAATAATAATTTTTCTCAACATGTTTTACATATCAATCTCTTAAATACTTGCTTTTAGTGTTAGTTCTCAAACCATATGATCTAGGAATGTACTTTGATGGTGCATACGACCCTTGCTTCTCAAGGAAAGAGTGGTCATGAGGCCAAACCTAAAAATGGCAATAATTATGGTTGGACCACAATCACCAACAAAAAAACATTAACTCTTCAAAAGGTGGAAATAGGGCACAAGCTTCTACATAATGACCTATTGGGAACAATCATGCCTTGATTTCTATTGGAAAACTATTTTGACTAATAAAGTTTCACTTCTACTTTTGCATACTCCATAATTAGTGGCTTCTCTGATTGAGGTTCCACCCTCAGCTCCACCATCATAACCCTCTCCTAGGGTGAATAAATCAAAGGAATAATGGATTTTGATCACCCTGGATTGTAAACCAGTGTTTTATCACTCTCCAATTCCCTCTCCATATCCATACGAGGAGGAATATATGGCTCATAAGAGACAACTATTTAAAATGATTGACTACATGCCCAACAATCTTATGTGTAATTAGTTTGCTTTCCTTGAAGATCTCACAGAGGAACATGACATGCACCTTGATGGTTCCCAATGATTGTTCTCTCTTGGAATGTTTGAGGCCTTACTGATCCTCCACGTAAATATGTGGTTAGGAATACTTGTCAACTTTTTAGTAGTATGAAAATTATTTTCTTGTAAGAGGTTAAGATTTTTGGCTTTTTTAATGTAGAACTCAAAACAAATAATTTGCCCTGAAGCCATATGTTAGGCTACTATGCATGAAGCTATACATAGTCATGGGGTTCAAACCCCACCCACTTAGTGATTTCAACACTTTTTGAATTTAATAATTGCATCATTAGTATAGTTAACTTGTACACCTCTAATGATGATGTAGAATGGGCCTCTCTATGGAGATGGTTGGTCAAATCACTTCCTAATGTGCATTGGATCCTCTATTGTGATTTCAACATGGTTGAATTGGTTGAGGATAAATAAGGGTGCCTTTCAATGCATTGGTGTGCTTGTGAATGAGAATCCTAGTTCTATATGTGCAACAAACTCAAGGTGTTTTATCCCAATCATTGTCGAAGGAAAAACTTGGCTACCCCTAGTTTACTTTGGATAATTTTTTACATGGAAAATATAGGGTGATTTAGTGGCTTGACCAAGATTTGACAGCTAAACAAGATATTTTATTTTTTCCCCTGGTGTATGATAGACCAGTGTTGGTCATCCCCAATACTTTTTTATTAGATCATGACCCTATTTTTTTAAATATATAGTGGACCATGCCTCAAGTGAAACCTACCTCCACTCAATTTTATCTAAATAATGCTCATCTTAAACATGAAATAATAGTGGTTCATATTATCAAAATCTAGAATCTAGTTCTTCATCTAAATGGGGACACTGGCTGGATTTAGTGGTGGTCAGATGTTTTTGCTCACACTTCCACCTTTCTTTATATCTATGGTAAATAAGAAACCTCTTTCTAATGGCATCTGCATAATTCTACAAACCATGAATATATTTGGGTTTTATAAGAATTGGAGTTGTCTCCTTTTAATATTCAACTTTAAACTCAAATACCCCATTGGTGACACAAGATTCAAGTAGAGGAGGTTCATAAATCTAGAGGAGCTTAATTCAGAGCTCATTTGCCTTAGTTTAAAATAGGAGACATAGTCTTTAAGGACTTATTTACCCTTCTCCATTGTAGGATAGATACTGATAGAATTAGATTTATCAAGGAAGGAAATTCTCGGCTTACCAAACTTCCCAACATTATGCAAGCTTTTGTTCATCACTACCATGGTGTTTTTTAGCACAAGCCTCCTCTCTAGAGTGGGAGGCATCTCTCCATTAGTAACTATAGGTTGTGCCTTGTAAAGTTTCCAATTCCTAGAGGATCACCTGTGATAGGCCCTTATCTCTTAGTGATCTCTATGAGGTTGTTAAGTAGATGGACATTAAAAAAGATCTAGGAATTAATAGTTTCCTATGTGAATTCTACTAGACCCTTTAGGATACTATTGGCCATGATATTCATAAGGTATATTATGAAGTTATTTTAAGTAACTCTTTATGATCCCTTATAAATTATACCTAAGGCTAGTGATCCTAAAATTATCACCAATTAAAAACCTATTACTTTTCTCAACATCTCCTACAAGATTATTGATAAGGCTTTAGCCCTAAGGTCAAACATATCCTTCCTTTAATTTTCAAGAGTGAACAAACTAGCTTATTCAATATAAGTTCATTTTTGATAATTTTATTATTATCTAAGAAGGTGTGAAATGGGCTCAGATCTCTAATTAAAAAGCTTTGTTTATCAAGATAGATTTTGAGAAGGCATATGCTCATATTGAGTGGCCCTTTATGCTAGCCATGTTGAAGGCCCTTGGTTTTAGCCCAAATTTATTTAAATAGTCAGTATGTTATTTTAAGATAATGGGACATGTATTATAATCAACAACACCCAATATTGTAAGTTTGAACTTCATCATTTTATATTACAAAGATTCCCTTTATCCCCTTCATTATTTGTGTTAGCAGTAGAAGTCTTTAGCTACCTATTAGCTAATTACACTGATAGGGGTTTGATGAAGGGCATTTACCTCCCTCAGCCTAATAGATAGCTGTTGAATGGCCATTTCATAGATGAATATTTTTTCACTCTTCAATAAAAAGAAAGGTTATTTAAAAATGATATGGAATGTATCCATATTTTTTCTTTGGCTTTAGGCTTATATATCCAATAGAGAAAGACTCAATATTATTGCCAATTTTTGGGTCCAAAACGTCCTTAGATATATGGATATCAATGGTAGTGTCTTCTTATAGGGGTGAAGTTTAAGTTTCTTGGCATCCCTTTTAATTTTTGGACTTATCTCTCTAATTTATGGTCTTATTTGGTGCAAAGGGTTGAAAAAAATTCTTTATGGATCCCAAAACCTTTATCTCTTTCTAGAAAATTTCAGATTTGTTCCAAATATTTGGGTAGCTACTCATGTCTATTATTCTTCCTATTAGGTCCTTTATATTGGCACTTATAGTAAACTAGAAAAATTATCAACATATTTTCTATGGGATAATTATGAGGGTCACAAGGGCATTCATAGAGTTGCCTAGAACATATGCTACCAACCCAAGGAAGTTGGTGGTCTAGGTCTCTTGGACATTAAAATTCAAGGCCTTGCTCTTGGTGTCAAATGGATTGTTATAGGTCTTATTAGTGATGAACTTGGAAGATTCTTCTTTGCCATTATATTTAGCAGGGGATTCCATGTGGTAAAAAGTCTTGACAAGGCTTTGGGCTTAATTTCCTTCTTATTATCCCAGTGACAATTAAAATCAAGGGTACCTTTGTTGAATAAAGCCTATTAAAAGTAGGGGAGAATCTTAAGCATCATATTACTTGGATAGGTAAGGGTTTCAATAATGGCCTCTCCATTAATTCCTAACCTCTGTGGTGGTCTCATTGCTTAAATTTTCACAATGTTCCTTTTGTCTTACTCCCTTAGGTTAAAATATTAAGGATTTAAAGAAAAGGTATGAATTCTATAGGTGATCTCTTTCTCAAGGAGAATTGATCTTAGCTCACTTGGCAACAAATTTAGAAAAACATTGTATAAATAATTTAGATGCAGAGGCTATAGCAAAAATTCAAGGCTCCATACCTAATGACTATCTGCATAAAATAGGGGTCACCTCCCTTATTCCTTGATGGAAGGATTAGCATTAGCCTATGGCCACCCCCTTCACTCAATATTCTCCTTGACTAGGTTACAATTTTGTATCCCGTTAGCATATTCTAGATGAAATGATCAACTTTAGATGGAATCTTCATTATAAGTAGGGGGTTTAGGTTAAATGCTTTAACACTATGTGGACTACTATCATTGAGGCCAAAAAAGATCATTTTTTATGGTGTCTCCTTTATCAAGGGTTTCTTGTGGGTGACCATCTCAAGCATCTGGGGGTTTCAAACCCCATTTATCTACTTTTTTGACAACCTAAGACTTTTAAGCACCTTTTTTGGTTTTGCTCTCACACATAATCTATATGGCACTGGAGTCACTCCCACTTTTAGCATTTTTGACATGAATTATTTACATGTATAATAGATATTTTAGGGGACTCAACTTTGTTGACTAAAAAATACAACATATTTTGGTAGATATTTTGAGCTAATATTTCATTTTAAATATGGAAAACTAGAAAGTATGCTTGCTTTAATCATAAATAATTAGAGCATAGTTTTTATGTTACTAAAAAAATATTGTTTTATCAAATATTACTCTTCATATGCAAAGCCAAATTGATAAATTCTACTTAGAACTTAACCATATTCTGTATTTTCTTAACCACTAGGGAAATGCCTTGTGCATGGTTAGTCGTTAACCTCTTGAGCCTCCATGTTATCCTATGCCTCCTTGATGATGAGGGACTGGACCATGCTGACAACATTATAAAACTAGACACATGAGTCATTATACTCATTGGTCACCACCTCGATGGTCTTCCCCATGATGTGGTGGTCTAGGTGGATCTTTTAGATATAGAGGTAATGGCAAGGGTTAGGAATTTCCTCCCCTAAATCACTATGGTGACATCAGGAGTTGGGGTCCTCCCCCCAAGGAAAATTTCCATGATTGGATATAGAAATATATCTTAAAAGATACCAAGATGAGGCATTATAAGCTCAAAAAAATGATGGTTGGGAGCCCTTGCCTATGGATGAGGATCCTCCTCTAGGAGGATGGGGTGATAAGCCTCAGGACCAACCATCTCCATCACCTCCCCTAACATCCATGTTTATTGTGGTTGCTTAATTGTCCTCTATATTAATTTTTTTCTTTGCTCTCTATGATTAGTTATTAAACTATTGATATGATGTTTTTTGTGGGTGGTCATTTATTGACCACCTTTTGGACATTTCTAGAGGTTTTTTCTCCCTTGGTGTGATTATGCTTGAGGAGTGTGACTTCTCTACCTACTTTTTTATATGATTAACATTGTACCATATCCTTGTTTTATTAATATATAGATATGTTCTTCAATAAAAAAAGAGCATACCTTTAAGTTCAATACTAAAAAATAATAAAAATGTTCCATAACAATGTCTAACAAAATATATTAATGTTTGTATAAATTTATTGCCTTATGCTTTCCTTTCTTACTTTATGGAATAATGAATCTCAATGGAAAAAAATGAAATGGTATGTTTTGAAACAATGTTTAACTATCTATTATATTTAAATATTTTAAGGTATATAAATATTTTTTATTAGTATAGTATATGGTTCACAATAACATAGCATATGTCAAACATTTTCCATATGGGACATGGTGGCTGTTATTTACACATACTTCAGAATTCCATCTCTTAGTTTTGTTTTAAAACTTACCTTTTATAGGGCAATGGTAATAAGAATGAACTAATTTCAATGTGAAATTTAAGTGGCCCCTACCAAAATTCAACATGGGTAACTCATGACCCACCCTATTAATACTCAATAAGAAAATATTCACCAGAGAAGGCATGTAAATATTGAGTTATAGTATGGAAAAATGTTGATAGGGAATTATTTGATTTATAATATCTTAAAATGTGTATCAAAAATAAGGTTGGTCATCGAAACTCCTAACAACGAGTTCAATAATGAGTTATATTAGTTTTATAATAATGTGACATGACAACATATAACACATAAATTTTTGTCACCAAGATTACCTATCCTACTAAAATCCTCCAAAGTTTCACTAGTTTCACTAGCACTCATATTTATCCATAATGACATAATAAATAACAAAACAAACTAAGTTTTTGTCAACTACCTCTATCAACAGTTTTTTTTACAACTAAGATGACTATTTATGCACATTCCAACATACTTTTGAGGCAATTTTTTAACTTTCATTGGAATTTATATTATCTTAATAAGTTACATCAAATGTTTTCTAGAGACACAAGCCCTCAATTAAGATCATCTCACATATAGAGACAATAGGTTTAATAGGTCAACTTTGAACCCACCTATTGTTTATGTCACCATATGAAAATGTGGTATACATTTAGTGTGTTCAACATTGACCCAACCAAACATGTTGAATCTACAAGGTTTACCACTTCAAATTTCATCAAAAGTGCATAGCAAAATGTATATGCCTTAACTTGCCTATGATTATTTAATATAACATTGTTCTTCATAACAAAAATTATAGTTTATGTCTCTAGTATATATTTATGTTCAATATTGTGATTCATCACTCCTTTAAAGATTTAACCACATAATTTTAATTATATAATACATCTCTACCCTATGGGAGGTAATTTTTCATGCAAAAATTAAACTCATTCTAGTCATAATATACATAAATAGTAGACGTGTTGAGATTGTTGATGATGCCTACAAGCATGATACATCCCAAATGGGATGTATCCCAATACCTATAATTTGACTCAAGAAATGAAATCTATTGCATTCAACATCTTTGGATTCTCTAATACCAAATGATGTATCCAAATACCTAAAATCTGAATCAATACCTATAATTTACTACTTTGGTAGCTTTATAAGAAAATTTTAAGGAACAATGTAAAAATGATATAGAATTTATGCATGGAAGATAAATAAGATAGTTAAAATAAATTAATTTAGAGATGAAGAGAACACCTAGTTTAAATCTCATCTTACTCAAAATCCATCTCGAGATACATCCCACTTTAGATGTATCATGTTTTTAGGCATCATCAACAATCTCAACATGTCTACTATTTATGTAGATTTTGACTAGAATGAGTTTAATTATTTCATGATAAAATTACTTGCCATAAAAATCTAGTTGTTAATGTTATTTTGGTGATGCAAGATTGCTTATAATACTAGATGCTTCTACATCAAAGACTACAATTAATTAAATTATGAACTCCTAATTTTTTTTGGATAGGTGGTAGGATCAACCTTTTCACCTCTAAGATCGATGACCTTGGGTTTCCATTCACATAGTCCATGTAAACCATCAGTTTTTGTTTTTCCTTTTTGACTTTTAGTGTCTTGTTGTGTCATAAAATGGCCACCTGCTATAAATTGTTCTCATTTTGATTTTGAATATTTTAGATTGGTATTTGACCCACCATACACTAACCTCCTTGACCAAGTACCTCTTTTTTTTAATCATTATTTTTCAAACTTTATTTTAGACTCTTCAACCAATCACCTTCACCTTCATGTAGTACTTCCTTACTCATTCTACCTATTGGATTCACTAATTTTCCCTCTATATTCAAAATTTGGGAATTATTAATTTGATTTCACATTATATTCACATCTAACCCTAAGATATCTTCATTTCCTAGAAGATCCTTAAAATACTCTTCTAACTTCTTTTCAAATCTTTCATTTTTTATGAGATTAAGTAGTTCATTCTCCTTTCCTTGGAAGGCTTATATAAGTTCCTTCTCCTTAACCTTTGGTACACATGTATCTTTTCAATTTAAAAAAATTAAATATTTGAAACTTAATAAATCATATAGTCACTTCCTTCAATGGTGTGTCTACTGCATCCTCCATCTCTTCACATACATGATCTAGTTTTAAAATCAATGGCTTCATTTTATTTTATTCTCTTTATCCCCTAAAGGATACTTCTACGCTACTTTATTATTTATATTTGTCAATCCTCATGTACATGGGCCATAAAAAATAATATGGGAATTAATAATTCCCTTATCCTATCTTGAGTGATTACCACCACTTTATCCAACGCTTGACTCATAAAAGTCTTCTCTCTTGTCTCATATACTTCATAGTATTTTTCAAGTGAACTTGTTTTTACTTCCTTTTCAACCCACATATTAATATATATTCCTTTTAAAATTCATACCTAACATTATCCACTAATTCTACCATCATTTTATTTAGTTATATCCTCTTTTATTAGGATATCTTCCTTTTCTAGATATGCCTAATGTCAATCAAGCTTTAGTTGCTTAAAAGGAAGTTATTCTTCTTCATTATACTACTTTGATGCACACTCCTCCACACTTACGACATGATAAAATAAATAAAATAAATTATTATGGGAATGAAACATTCCCTCAATTAACTTCATATCCTCTTCAATTAGAATATGGTATCCTTCTTCATCAAACATGGGATCTCCAAAATATATTGTTTTTTTTAATGCAACTACTTCCTCAAGATTCCAAATGATGACTCCACCATTTCCATCATCATATATGGGGTCTCAAAATACCTCCATTGTAGTTGATTATCCTCTTACACACATGTGGTTTATTCCCATGTATGTTATAACTTGTGCTTGACTCTAAAAAATTGGTTGTAATCTACTTCCTCATTTCTCTTTTCTTCACTATCCTTTCTCAAGTAAATACATTCACGCTCATTCTCTTTAGGCGACTACTCATAAATTCCTCAATCAAGATTAAAATCATCAATGTTCTCTCACACATAAAATGCAGGGCCTTCAAAGACAACCATATTTTTTTTTATTCTTTTATAATGTGGGATACTTTCACAACTGTAATATCTTGTGCAACCTCTAGTAATAGGTTGTGCTCTTCTTCCTTTTCTAAGCTTGCCTAAACTATTATTTTCTCTATATATTTCACTCAATAATTATATTTATATCCTTATTCAATAGGTTGTTCACAACCTTCTCCTTAGCTCTTATAATCATCTACACTTTCTTCCTCTTAAGTGTATAAATACTCTACCCTTCCATCCTCTTCATCCTTTTCATATTCTTCATCTTCATACATGAAGAAATCATCTTAATTATCATATGATTATTGTTCATTATATATTGTTTCTGAAATTTAATCTTCTTGTGTGTCTATCATGCATTTTTCCCTCTTAAAATCCATCTTATTCACTTCAATTTCTAAGTTAGGTGATGTAGATTGACCCTCAATCCTAACACTAGTATTCTCCACAACTTCATTATGTGCACAATCCCAAATATATATTTTTCCCTCTCTATCAATCTCTTTATAGAGCACATATAATGTCCTTCCATCCAATAATAACTCTACCAAATATTAAATAGATTTAATATTTCACTATTCTTATAGTTATATCCCTTGGCCAAACTTAGACTTTATGTCTTTCCTCTTTGAAAATAGATTTTGTTCACAAGGTGAGTATCTAGTCCCACAGATCTTTGTTTTATTCTCAAAACCCTTGATAACCTTTTTTTCAACTACTTTTACCTTTTCTTTCTCATTATTTTGGGTTTCCTTCCTTGAATTCTTATTGTTTATCTCATGTAGTTCCAACATCCACCATAATTCCTCCAACTCAAACTCCAATTTTTGAAACCTATGTTGCTTGCATTTTGTTTATTTTTACATCCTTATTTATATTAGTTCTTCTTCAAACTTGCTTATTATTCTCAGCACATCATGTAAGAACTCCAACTTTACATCCATATTCATAGCCATAGCTCTCCTCTAAGCTATCATGTACTCTTATCAACAAAAACTAAGGTTGTCCCACAATTTCTCTACCCCTAACATATTTTTATGCTTTGATAATAACTAATGCAACCCAATACCTTTAATTTAATACTTTAAACATATTTTTATGCTCTAATACCAACTAATATAACCTAATACCTACAGTTTGACTCAATACTTATAATTTGCTACTTTCATTAGATTTTTAAGACCCTATTAAGGATCAACGACATACAAAATTTATATAATTCATGCATGGAAGACAAAAAACATAGTTAAAATAAACTAGTTAGGTGAGAAAGAAGAGTGGTAATAAATAAGAAAAATGTCTAATCTAAAAGAAAACTACTTATTCAATTTCTTCCAATTTCTCTATTACATGTGTACCAAAATCTAGTTGTTATTAACTCCTATCCCTCTCCTCTAATACCATGCCTTTATTTATAGTATCCTAATCTACCATAGTTTCATTCTTCCATTCTTTTAAAACATGTAAATTAACAACTAGTTTTATTTTAAGGGAAACAAACTCAAAAAAATACTCTAAAATAAGTAGTTAACAATTAGTTGTATCTTTCTGATGAGATATATATGGGTTGGTTAAGTGTGGTTGTGCCCATCCCCTCTAGGTTTAAGTTCTATTTGACATTTGTCATTTGGATGTGGTTGTTAGAGTTGATTTTAGGGCTAGTGGTGGCCATTTGTGTTGATTTACATGTTTTCAAGGATTGATGTCTTGATTTTATCCCAAACCCAGTTTATATCTTTGGTTAAAAGAGTTAATAAATTAAAAAATAATTAATTATTTGTGTTTAGGAGAACAATATCCAAAATTATCTTAATTGTTTATTGATGTACACATCAAAACATCTCTTAAATAATTTACTGACACATGAATGACATGGGATATCCCAAAAAGGTGAAGTAATGAATTTTTTTTGTTTCTTTAATTCCTCTTTTATTTAAATTCTATGTATTTTTGGGTTATGATTAAATATTTGACCACTTTCTTCAAGTATTTTAAAACCAAAATACTAGAGAAAGATAAAGTTATTAAGGTAGGGGTCTCATGGAGGGGGTTGTTTCTCCCATTTTTAATGACTAGGTGTTCCATGAAAAATGAAAGGCATGAAAATTGGGGATTTTATATTTTTTTTATAAAAGTAAATAACATGCAAGATTTTAAAGGGAAAGTAAATAACATGCAATATTTTAAAGGGAATGTTTGAGCAGTTCAAAAAAGGAGGGCATACATAATTCTTATACCATGGGACCTATTGACTAATTTGATTACAAGTCAAATTAAGTCAACCCCCTATATATTCCAACTTGTTATAGGGGTCTACTAGGGTGTAAATAGTGTACTATGGTCGTAATGAGGTTATTTATAATGTGTTTTAGCTTTGTCATAGTTGTATAGTTAATCTCATATCATCTAGGGGTCAATTTTGGGTCATTTATTGGACTTATATAGGTTTCCCATAGGGTAAAAACATTTCAAAATCATATCTAATGTCCTATATGTCAGATTCATATTAGAGATGGTAGTCTTGGACTGAAAACTGTAGGTGTAATGTTGAAAGCAAGAAGATTGGGTAGCTAGGTAATTTTCAATTGTTTTACAACCTATACATTAGCTTTAGCACATGTGAGGACTTAAAAAGTGTCTCTTCAAGTCCCCTAAGTCTATTTCCATGCTAAAACATCTTTGAAAATTTTGAAATGGAAAAAACCAATCTATTTTCCCTATCACTTGCCTTTTAAAACTAAAATGATCAACTACCCTCTACATGGTATGACTAGGAAGAGTTGAGTCAAAAAAATGCACTTGGTGAATGGTAGTAATCTTTTTCTACTCTAACTTCATGGCAATAGCCATAATATTGGTGGACCATGATTCATGAATCATTTCTAAGAGTGTTAGTGACTATTTTATACCTGTACATCCCCATGGCCTTTAGATTTATTCTCTATTTGGATTGGTATTTACAAACCAATTATATTAAATGATTATTAGGAGTGTGACCTTCCTTCTCACATAGTTCTTAGTCTAATTTTCACATGTGAAGGTGAAATAATGAGCAAGGCTATCTCAGTTTTCTAGTTGAGAACACCATTGAAGTTTCAAACCAGTATTTAACATATTGTAAAGTTATTATCATGTAGGTGGATTCAGGATAAAGGTAGTATATTTTTTTAAACCTATATAATCATAATTATCAATCTCTCATTTTGGGGGTTTAGTCTCAAAGACTACCACTCGATGAAGTGCAAGGTCTAGAAACATGCCACAGTCAGATTTCTTATAATAGTCACTTGCAATCAGGTGAGATAGAGGTCTTGAAGTTATGGTAATGAGATAAGAAGACTTCAAGGTAGTGAAATGACTCCTAATATGTAAATAATTGGATTGAACCTTTCAAATAGATAAAGATTGGTTATAAGAGCAAATACACCACATAAAGTCCTATATATCTACACCTACAAATAGTCTTCAATAATGACACATACATGTAGCTTTAACAAAGGTTTGGGGAGTTGGAATAGAGGTTTTAGAACTCATTTGAGACCTTCATTGAGGTTTAAAAACATAGAAAGCATAAATATAACAATGGCGAGACTATCATATGCATACAGACCTAGAACCATGTCTACAAGTTTGAAAAGTTACATTTTGGGATAACTTACCTTAATTTATCTAAATTAGGGTTTTGTCCATATTCAATGTCATCTCTTGGTGGATTATCTTGAGGTCTAGGTAGTCTAAGTGGTTTCTCTCATGTAACCCAAGCCTAGAGAGGTGTATTAACATGAAGAGAAGGTTGTCTAATAAAAACAATATGATGGTTGAAGTGGCTTCAACCCAATCTAGTTCATACTAAAAACCTTTAGTAAGCTAAAATGCTTTAAGCTCAAATAGTATTACAATGAAATAATGACACATGAAATCATAACATTTAAGACAAGTGACTCTATTTGAATTAAAATGACACTATGATCTCAATATTAGTCAAGGGAATTGGATTATAATGGTTTGACTCACATCACTACCTATAGGAGCCCCTTTTCTCTCAAAATGTCATTTATAGTCTAACTGTAGACTCATAATATATTGAGAGTAGGTAGTTTGAGTGTAATCATATTCAAAAGACAATATTTGAGTTCAAACAATTATGAAATGATCTTATTGGTTTCAAGAGGATCTCAAGGCATGAAACACAATGCCTAGGCATGAACAAGCACATATATGAATTTCATTTTCCTGAGGTGAACACCTAAAGTTAGCACAGTCTTTGAACTAGCCTAAGCTAGTGGAGAAAGTGGTTTAAGAGGGTTGGCATAAGGTTAGGATTGATAAATCATATGGAAACCACTCTCACAATGATAAGGACATATTCAAAAGTGTTCTCAAGGAGCAAGTTCCTAACCTATAATCATAATTCAAAGTTTTAAGGCCTAAGACAAGATTTGAGTTAAAAAAATTTTGAAATGATATTAGTGGTTTCAATAGGATCTCAAGGCATGAAAAAAAATGTCCAAGCATTAATAACCATCTACATGAATTATATTTTCTTAAGGTGAACACCTATAGTTAGCACAATCCTTGGACTAGCCTAAGATAGTGGAGAAAGCAGTTTGAGAGGGTTGGTAGAGGGGTAAAATTGATAAATCATAATGAAACCACTCTCACAATGGTAATTATATATTCTAAAGTGTTCTAAATAATAAATATCCTACCATATAGTCACTATTCAAGGTTCCAAGGCCTAAACAGAGTTCTATATATAGTCCTCATAGTCATAGAAGTTTGTCTTGAAGATTTGAAGTTTTGATGAATCCATAGGTGTGCTAGCTATGAAACTCTATATAGAAGACCACCAAGGCCTAATTAATCCCTCCATTACTTCACCTTATCAATTAAAATAGGGGAGATGCCCTCTATTTTATCTCAGATAGAGGGTACTCTTATATAGCCTAAACTATAAGTTTGGTAAGTGAACAAGAAAGGCATGACATTAGGAATATTAGAACACCATAGGATGATGTAAGTAGTTTAAGTAGAGATGGAAAAACATGAATAGTCACCTGCATTCACTAAAGACACTCAAAGGTGGTCTTAGGTGATCAAGCACAGTTAGGCCTATTAGGCCTAGAATTAGACCTAAGCCCTTTAAGGGTATAGATTAATTTATATGACCATAATATATTTCTAATCTAGATAAAGACCTTCAAGGGAGAGTTTATGATGAGTTATGACTAGTGAGTTGAAGGTAAAAACCATAGGGGGATCATTTTTATCTCAAACTCACTTCTAGGCACACATAAAATTTCTCACATTTATGCAAACACTAAGCATGATACTTTAAGTAACTAGGGATAATTGGGGAGGGTCCTATACTCAATTTTTATGGAATTTTTTTGGAGGTTGGATATCAAGATTTTATGAACAATCCTTAATAGTCTAAACAACTCAAAACCCTCCAAAACCCTTGTTTAAGACCTGATGGAGGAAATGCCAATGGAGATGCACTCAAATGGGATAATATGGCCTAAAAAATATTTTTTACTTGTTGAAGACTCCCCCATGATCTTTACCACCTAATTTTTCTGTACCCTAATTGTATAGACAAGCTTAACACAGGGGTATTTGTAATAGTTTGATTGTTTTATAGGTACAAAGGAATTTGAAGAATGAGAATCATTTAGTGAGGTCAGTTGGGACTTTTTATAACTACATATGCTCATTTATTACCACAATTTTGCATAAAATTTCCTCTGCTACACCATTCATCATAGGTAATCTTGGAAAGATAGTGAAAACAAGGAGTGACTACCTAATGAGAAGATGAGAAGTCCAATTTTGGATCTTCTTAAGGTCTAATTCATGAAATGGAAGGCAAAGAGACATTGAATAGGTGTCCTAACACATATTATATGATTTTTTAAAGCAAATTAAGGCTACCTTGATGACAAATGTGAAGAATGAGGCCAAGAGGGATAATGAATGACTATAGATGGTGAGTACAAGTATACATAAGAAGGATATAAGTTAGGAATGTGAAATTGATGATCATCATAACATCTTTCCAAAATGCTTAAGATAGTTCATATGTGTCAACTCACCCTATTCAAGTTTTGAGTAGTCAAGAGATGCCTCATCATGAAGTTTCAAGAAGGCAATTGAAGGTCTCTACACTAGTTTTGGAAAGTTTGTCATAGTTCATATGGAAACTTATACAAAAAGACCTTCATGGTCTATTTCACACTCCACTCTCCTAAAATTTTACTGGTCCTCATCACTTGAAACTTATTCTTATGAACCTTGAGCTTCACTTCTCTCTCCTCTCACATACTCTATAAATGTGAGCCATTTCATATTTTATAAAAAAATCCACACTTGGTATGGTGAAGCCTTGCTAGTATTGCCTTTGAAATAAAGTTTACAATATGGTTTTGAGTTCACAATACATATTTTATAAGTGTGTGAAATGGTGTAAGTGAAAGTTCAAGTGATTAATATTTATCCTTGCTTTCTCTCAACTCTTCCATGTTTGATGTTAGTAGTTTCCACTCTAACAGGTCACATAAAGTGTTGTCAAGTGTATTGGTATATATTTAAGTGTAAGTATTAGCCTTAGTGTCTAAAATCTGACCTCTAATTTAATCACTTTGAGTATCTCCATGCATATCAACTCCATGCTTTAAATATTAATGTTAGAGCAATTTAAGATTTCGTTACTAGTATTGTGAGTCATGCCTCTTAGTAAAAGTGTATGGTAGTCTAGAAGAGATATTTTTGGTGTATCACCTCTTTGGATTATTTTAATATCATGTTTCTTATACCCCATTTTCATCCAAGTAAATAATTAGTGTAGGTGATAATCAAGAAAAGTCATATCTAGGGAGATAACTATTAAACCTAGAGGTTTACCTCTGATATAGGCAACCTATAGGCTTAAAGGTAATCCAATGTTTCCTAAATATTAGAGTAGGATTGAAAAACCATATCTATGTGTAGACACTAGAAAATTTTACCAAACCAAAAATAGGTATCATACTTAGTCATATTTTGTGCACCTATTCACGCTTAAATTCCCAAATAACCAAACCAACCTTTTCACCCACCTATCAAACCTACATCCTATTCTGTTCTCTCAAGCTCACCCAATTTTTAGACCCCTATAACCTTAGACACCTTTTCTCAAGAAACTTGTGTTTAAAATTACACCCATATCCACTATGCCTAATGTGGTAGCCTGGTTTACTTGTTACTTATCTTCCTCAATGCAACTCTATTTACCACTTCATACCATCTTACCCATTTTGCCACCCATATACACTTATCAAACCCACATCTAATTCTACTTCACCTCATCAATTTGTGGTTTGAGGGGGAACACCTCATCCCATACTTGGGACATCTAACCTTCTACCAACCATCTATTTTTGTTTTATTGCTTGCTGATATAAAATGCATAAAAGGAGGCAAAATGTAGACACTAGAAAATTATACACTACAGTTCTAGGTGTTGAATTACCCTTTAAACCAGCCCTTGGCCCCTCTTTGATTATATTACCCATTTAACACATCCTTTCACCCATTTACCCATTTATCTAAATTAGTTAATTCCTATTTCCATCTCACCTACCCAAACCCATGGCTAACCTATCGATACCTAGCCTAAGGACCATTTATACCCTATCATTTAATGTTTTAGCTCCCTAAAATTATTCCACATGCATCCCCATGAACCATTTATTAAGCTTAGACCATTTACCAATGCCTTAACTATCGATCATTAGTACAATTGGCTAATTTTAGCCAATTTTGACTATTTCCCCCTAACAGTCGATGGTCACCCCTTAACCAATAGTGGTTGACTAGGACCATCAATGGTTACATAATATTATCGCAAGACCCATGCCCGGGAGGTTAAATCATAGAAGAAATAATAGGATCACTCAAGTCAAGAATGAAACAAATCTTGGTGAACCAAATCCAAACTAGAACTAGTCTAGAGACTCAACAAGCACCTCATCATTCCAACATAGAACATTCTAGGATTGTTACTCTACCCACATAGCTCTAGGATCCCAAGTAGATTCACCTCAACTCCAAGACTTCTTTAAGATAATAATAGCCAAAAACAAGCTAAGTACCTTATTCTTATTTTAAGTTTCAATTATTTAGCTTTTATCTTTTAATCTTATACCCACTTTCCACCTCTCTCCACACCTTTCTTGTGTCAAAGTTCTCCACTATAGACACTACCTCTTTTATCAAACATCCACTGACCACTCTCAACCATCTGAGTGTCAAATACCTAACCTAAGGATCTTTGAGGTTTCCTATTTCATCCACAACCATTAAACCACCTCAAAAATCCCATAAAATCCTTTTCCAACCTAACTCAAGTCCATTTTTCCCAAAACTAACACCTTGTCAAAACCCATAGTGACCGTCAATAGTCATCTTCGACTATCAATAGTCACCTATCGATCAACGATGGTCAGACCTAACCACCAATGGTCATACCTTGACTGGTGATGGTCGTTGTGTAATTTATTTCATCCAAAACAATAAACTAGAAACACCTACTCACCTCAACCAAAACTTTATTTCTCAGTCCCTATCACTAAACAGACTCAACAACAACTTGAACCACACCTTAATAGTCTAGCATTTATCTTTAATGTTATTTTGTTAAATCAATCATTTATTTCATTTAAATTAATTATTTTTTATTACTAATTCAAACTCTTCTATCATCACTTTGCTTAACATTAACTTGTCTAAAGGTGGATTGACAACCTCTAAGGAAGTCTTGTACTTCTTGGATGTAGCTCATGCTAGGCAATCCACCCAATTACCTTACTAATCAACCATTTTATAGATTCTCTCTTATTACAGGTCATCTTCCCAAGATAAATAAGAGTTCTCCACACTCGACTAAATCACATACGTATAACAAAACCAAGTATTCCTACCACACCCTTCTTTAAGGTTTCTTCTTACTTTCCAAAAAAAAAAAGTGAAAAATAGTGAAACACTAGGGTGTAAGATTTTGTGATAATGCTTCTAGCATGCTCAGTGGGACCATTGTCCTAAAGACATATTTTCAAAGTGAATGATGGTCTTGACAAAATCATAGTTGTATATGGTATTCTATTTAGTATATAGAGACTCCATTATAGGTAATATATGGTTGAAGACAATTTTTTTTATCAGTTATTGTGTTCATACTTCATGGTCGTTACTAGGTCATCTACTAGTAGAGGTATTAATCCCATAAACCCACTTCTTTAACCCAAAATTCCTATTGAATTTTAACACACTCATCCTATCTTGACCTTTGAACAATAAGAGGACCTTTCAAGCCAAGAAGATCAAGAGAGTGAAGAGGAGCTTGAGTATATCATGGGTAGTAACCATGCCTTCCCATCATTTAACACTAAAAATATCATACACCTCAAAACATATGATTTACCCCCTAATACTACCAAAAGTGTTCCCACATTCAATGGTGAAGGTCATGTCACTCCTAATGAGCATATTAGGGATATCTCAAACTTTTGTAGCTTTCATAATGTTACTTAGGTCAACACTACCATTAGCTTACTTGCCATGTCCCTTAAAGGGAAAGCACTTGACTGGTATAGAACATTTCTTAGAGGATGTATCACCATTTGGGATGATTTTGGAGAGTTTCTAACCTCAAGGTTGAAGACAAGAGTGAGCACACATCACTTATCCACCAGCTGAATGTGATTCAAAGATCCCCCAAGGAGATTATGCATGACTTTAATGAGATATTCCAAATAACTTAGCATAGTATTCCTCCTCCCATGAGACCTCATGTAATATTTATTCTTCCTACATATCTAAAGGCTATTGGTACTGACATAGCCATCATGTTGTATTCCATGGGTGGTTACACCTTAGTTAAAACTTATGACCTTTCCATTAGAGCTAAGAATGGCCTAATACAAGATGGAAAATTACCTCAAAAAATCTCCATGTCTCTACTTCCTAATATGTCTGATGTTAATCAAAGTGTTTCTCAAGTCCCTAATGCAAATACCAAGTCTATAATTACCCCTAAGAAGTCATAAGATACTATTGATTGAGAGGAAAGATTCAAAGCCTTAGAGGCTCAAGTTAGGCAATCAAATTTGAAGTATGGAGTTAACCAAAACCCCTACCCTTTTTCCCAAAAATTAAATATGTTCCCACCTCAAAAATATGTTCAAGGTAGAGTTTAATGACAATGCAAATTCAATAGGCTATCTAATGCATACAATTCAAGTGTTACCTCCAACACAAGAGCCATGGTCTTTGTTCATAGAAACTTGGTACAAGGAGAAGAATGGCATCAAGGATAATTCATGGATGCAAATGAAGATGTAGAGAAAAATTTAATATCCCAAGGAGGATTCACTCCTTATATATCAATATAGGATGATAATTACATGTAATTAAATGAAGGATGATAGCCTCAAAAGATGAACCTTATAAACTTTCTAGTTGAAGATACATTTATCCTCAATTAGAATAATTCAGTTATAGATACTACCAAATATAAGAGGATGGATTTAGGATATGATAATGGTGTTGACACAAGTCCAATTTACCCTCCTAAAAGGCATCAAGGTATTACTACAAGTATGGTAGTCCCTACAAAATTTTCTATTTCAAATCAAAATTTTGAAAAGGTTACTCTAAGTGTTCTAATGTCTCAAGTTCAAGGTATTTCTTTGCCTCTAAGGACACAATAAAAGATGAATGATCATTATTTGAATTTTTTTGATTCATTTAAAAATGTTAATACATCTCTCTCTCTTTGGGAAATGCTTCACTTTCCTAGCCAAAAAGAACTTTTATGAGATCAGTTGTCTTAAATCCACATCAACCCTCAAACATCAAATCATAGTAATTTTACTCCCACACACATTGTTAAACCCTCTATTAAATTTGAGAAGACTCCACCCTTCTACCTCACTCTCATTATGGGAGACAAACTTGTTCCATTATAGATAGTGGAGCTAGTACCTCAGTTATGCCTAAGCTTGTAGTAGATAAGTTAGGCTTGAAATATAAACCATACAGTAAGGGAGTGTTTTAATTTTATGGGACACTAGCTAAGTCAGTGGGACTTGTGAAAGGGTTGAAAGTTTTCCTTCATGATTGTCCAAACTTTCCTATCCTTCAAGATATAGTATTAGTTAACTTGCCTTCTCACTTTGTTATCTTCCTCTCAAGGGATTTCAAAGCCAAGATAAGAGGGCTACCTGTTAGTTGATTGGTCCTTCTTGGCCTTCAAGACAAGGTATGGTATAATGGTAGCCATTAGAACTCAACCATTGGATAAATTTCATATTGATCCCTACTCTAAAATTGAATGTATCTCTGACCTTTTCGTAGATGAGTATGGTACAGACACTTATGGACATGATCCATACACTTTCTTTGAGAAAAGTAATTTTGGCACATACATCATCTATGAGGGAGGATGTGAATAATCTAAGGTAAAAACTGATAGTAATTTTCCATAAGTTATTGAAGGTAACTACTTCATTCATATGCATGATGATGATGTTCTTCAAAGAATGGTAAAATAGGATAGTGAAAAGGACAATGTCATTTTACCTGCATAAGATGGAGAAGTCCTTGAAGATGAAATTCATGAAGAGGAATATAATCTATGGAAAAGGTTTCATGCCATAATTCAAGAGTTTGAATAGTTGAGTAATTCTAATCCCCTTCCTAAGAAGTGTGAACCTGATGGCAAGTTTGTTAATGAGCCCAACAAGCATGAAAGAGAGTGTCTTGCTAAGAATAAAAATGTATGTCAAACTATTGTCAAAGAATTTACAGTCACAAAGGATCCAAATGGAACCAAGGTAGATATGTGTGTGTTTGAGTATTATTCTAAATTTTAACCTAAGGTTGAATCAATTTCAGATGTGATGGATCAAAAAAAGGACAATCTTGATGGTTTTTCAGCATTAAGTGCATCATGGTAGTGAAGGATTTAAATTTGAAAAAACTTTGATCACTCTTAAGTTTTAGTTTGAGGAGTGTCAATTGGATATCATAGAGATCAAGTAGAATATAAACTCAAAAAAGCCTCTTAGAGGGCAGTATGGAGCATCTTTGAAATTTCCAACTAGCACACTTGTAGACAGAAGAAGACCTAAGGATGGTAAATATTTTGACCATCCACTTAAGCAAGTGTTTGTTGATAAGCATGCTTCACATGATGGATTACTTTCATGGAGAAACAAGGATATAATAAGTGCCATATTTGACCATGGTTGAAGCATGGTGAGTTGTTCTTCACCTCAAAGTGTTTGAGGGCTTGTATAGTCTAAGATAGGTGTGTTTTGCTTATGTTGTGTGTATTTTCCCTAAGTGTTCTTGAGAACACATGTGTGTTTAATTTAGTGTGTTATCTTGTGTGTTTTATTTTTATTTTTTGATGTTGTTTCAAAGGCAAATTAATGTCTAGTACTATGCATAGGTGACTCCATATCCCAATGGATAGGAGTAGGCTACTGGTATTTGGCATAGCTGGCTTGCCACCCCTAGGAAATTGCCAAAATGTCGACCAATTTAACCACAAGTCAAATTAGGTCAAATACTTATATATTCAAACTTGTTATAGGGGTCTACTAGGGTGTAAATAATGTACCATGGTCTTAATGAGGTCATTTATAATATTCTTTAGCTTTGTCATAGGTGTATAGTTGGTCTTATGTCATTTAGGGGTCACTTTTGGGTCATTTATTGGATTTGTATAGGTTTTTTATAGAGGAAAAATGTTTCAAAATCATATCTAACATCATACTTGTTAGATTCATGTCAGAGATGGTAGTCTTGAACTGACAATTGTAGGCGCAACATTGAAAGCAATACGATCAGGCACTTAGGTAGTTTTTAGTTATTGTATGACCTATATAAAATCTTTGGCACATGGGATGACTTAAAAAGTGTCTCTTTAGGTCCCATAAGTTTATTTCCATGCTCAATAAACTTTGACAAACTTGAAAATGGAAAAAACCATTCTATTTTCCCTATCTCTCTCCTTTACAAAATAAAATGGTCAATCGGCCTCTGCATGATATAGCCAAGAGGAGTTAATTAAGATAAAATACACTTAGTGGATGGTATTACTCTTCATATTATCCAACTTCATCGATATAGTCAAAATATTGGTGTACTATGCTTCATGAATCATTACTAAGAGTGATATTGACTATTTTCTACTTGCACATCCCCATGACCTTTAGTTTTTTTCTCTATTTGGATTGGTCTTTGTAAACTAGTTATTTTACATGATTTTTAGGAGTATGACCATACTTATCAAATAGTTCTTATTTTTTTTTTCATGTGTGAATGTTAACTGATGAACAAGGCAATGTCATTTTGCTAGTTGGGAACACCATTGAAGTTACAAACCAATATTTCACCTATTGTAGAGTTATTCTCATGTAGGTGGCTTCAGTACAAAGGTAGTATGTTGTTTTAAACATCTCTAAAAATAATTAATAGTCTCTTATTTTAGAGGTTTAGTCTAAAAAACTATTACTTGATGAAGTGCAAGGTCTAAAAACATGCCATAGTCAGATTTCATGTAACAGTCACCTTTAGTTAGGTGAGATAGAGATATTGAACAGTCATGGTAATGAGATAAGAATTCTTTAACTTGTTGAGAATAATTCTAAGATAGAAACAATAGGACTAAACTTTCAAATAACTAAAGATTGGTTGTAAGAGCCAATACACCACACACAATCCTACATATCTACACCTACAGATAGTCTTCAATAGTGACACCTACATGTAGCTTCAACAAAGGTTTGAGGAGTTGGTATACAGGCGTTAGAACTCATTTGAGACCTTCATTGAGGTTTAATAACATAGAAATCATCAAGGTAATAATGGTGAGACCATTATATTCATACATACCTAGAACCATGTTTACAAGTTTAGAAAGTTACATTTGGGGATAACTTACCTTAATTTCTCTGAATCAGGGTTTTGTCCATATTCAATGTCATCTCTTGGTAGAGTATCTTGAGGTCTAGGCAGTCTAAGTGGTTTCCCTCAGGTATCCCAAGATTATATTAGTTTCTTGACATGAATATAAGGTTGTTTTATCAAAATAAGATGTTGGTTTAAGTGGTTTCAACCCAATCTATTTCATACTAAAAACTTTCAGTAAGCTACAATGTTTTAAGCTCAAATGGTCTTATAATGCAACAATGATACGTGAAAGCATAACCTTCAAGAGAAGTAAATCCATTTGAATGAAAATGAAACTATGATATTAATATAAATTAAGGGAGTTGTATTAAAATGGTTTGACTCACATCACTACCTATAAGATCCCTTTTTTCTCCCAAAATGTCACCTACAGTCTAACTATAGACTCACAATATATTGGGAATAGGTAGTTTGAGTGTAAGCATAGCCCTAAGACATGATTTACATTTAAAAGGATCTAAATTCATGAAACATAATTACCAAGCTTGAACAAGCACCTATAGTAATTCCATTTTCCTGAGTGAACACCTACAGTTAGCACAGTCCTTAGACTAGCCTAAGCTAGTGGAGAAAGTAGTTTGAGAGGGTTGGAAGAATGGTAGGATTTATAAATCATAATAAAACCAATATAAAAATGGTAAGGACATATTATAAAGTGTTCTTAAGAATCAATATCCTAACCTATAGTCACAACTCAAGGTTTTAAGGCCTAAATAGAGTTCTGTGCATAGTCCTCATAGTCATAGAAGTCTATCTTGAAGATTTGAAGTGTTGATGACTCTAAAGGTGTGATCTAGATATGAAAATTGGTAACTAATACCAAAAGTACCTAATTAATTCCTCCATGACTTGAACTTGATAGGGAAAATAGGTGAAATTCCCTTTATTTTATCTTAGATAGAGGGCATTCCTAGATAGCCTAAATTGTAAGTTTGGTGACTGAATAATAAAGGAATGACATGAGGAATATTGGATTACCATATGATAATGTAATTAGTTTAATTAGATATGGAGAAACATGAATAGTCACATGTATTCATTGAAAACACTCAGAGGCAATCAAGCACAATTAGGCTTATTAGGCCTAAAACTAGACCTAAGCCCTTCAAAGGTCTAGCTTCATTTTTATGACTAAAATATATTTATAATATAGTTTAATACCTTCATAGGAGATTTTTTGATGAGTTAGGACCATTTATTTGTAGATAACAATCACAGGGGGGTCATATTGGGTTCAAACTCGCTTCAGGGTGCCTAGAATGTAGTCCAAAACTTGATAGGTTAACTTTAAGTGCTCACATTTGTACGAAAACCAAGCATGAGACCTCAAGAAGCTATGGAAAATTGGGGATGGTCTTATCCTAAATTTATATAGAATTTTTTGGAGGTTGGACTTCAATATTTTATGAATAATCCTTAATAGTCTAAACATCTCAAAACCCTCCTAAACCCTTGTCTAAGACTCGATGGAGGAAATTCAAATGGAGATGCACTTAGAGGGGGTAATATGGTCAAAAACATATTTTTTATTTGTTGAATACTCCCCCATGCTACTTCCTACCTGATTGGTCTGTACCCTACTTGTATGGATAATCTTAGCACATGGTTTTTTGTGATATTTTGATTGTTTTACAAGTATAGAGGAGATTTGAAGAATGAAAATAATTTGGAGAGGTTAATTAGGACTTTTTATAACTCACTATGCTCATTTATTACCATATTTTTAAATATAAGGTCCTCTGTTACACCATTCATCACAGGTAGTCTTTGATAGATAGTAAAAAAAAGGAGTGACTACCTAGTGAGAAGATGAGAAGTCTAATTTTGGATCTTATTAAGGTCTAATTCATGGAATGGAAGGAAAAGGGACCTTTAAAAGATGTCCTAGCACCTCTGTCATTTTTTTTTTTTGAGAAACTGAAGGCCAACTTGATGATAAATGTGACTAATGAGTCCAAGAGGCTAATGAATGACTGTAGATGGTGAGTACAAGTGTATAGAAGAAGGATACCAGTTTAGAATGTATATGGTGATTGTTATAGCATGTTTCAACCTCCTTAATATATTGCATATGTGTCAACTCTCCCTACTTATTTTTTTGTTGTTTAAGAGATGCCTCATCATGAAATTAGTTTCAAGAAGGCAGTTGAAGGTCTCTACACCAGTTTTGGAGAGTTTGTCATAGTTCATATGGACACTTGTCCATGAAAACCTGTATGGTCTATTTCACACTCCATTAGCCTATAATGTAATTGGTCCTCATAACTTGAAACTTGTTCTTGTGAACCTTGAGATCTAATTCTTCTCTCTCCTCTCACACAATTTATAAATGTAAGCCATTTTAGATTTTGTAAAAAACACACACCTAGTATGGTGAAGCCCTATTATTTGATACTATATTTTACCTTTGAAATAAAGTTTGCAATCTAGTTTTGAGTTCACAAGCCATCTTGTCTAAGTGTTTGAAGTGGTTTATAGTGAAAGGTCAAGTGATTAGTATAAATCCTTACTTTCTCTCAACTCTTCCATGTTTGATGCAAGTAGTTTCCACTCTAATAGGTCACATGAAGTGTTGTCAAGTGTATTGGTCTATATTTAAGTGTAAGGAGCAACCTTAGTGTCTACAATCTAACCTCTAGTTAACTCACCTTGAGTGGATCCATGCATATCACCTCCATGTTTAAAATACTAATGTTAGATCAATTCAGGATTTTAAGACTAGTATTGTGAGTCATGCCTCTTAGTGCAAGTATATGGTAGTCCAGTGGAGATATTTCTGGTGTATCACCTCATTATAGTAGTTTATTTTCATATTTATTATAACCCATTTTCATCCAAGAAAAAGATTAGTGTAGGTGATAAGAAATCAAAGTCTTATCTAGGGAGATATCACTTAAAACATGAGGTTTACCTCTGTTATAGGCAATCCACAAGCTTATAGGTAATCTAATGTTACCCAAATTTTAGATTAGGGTTAAATAACCACCTCTAGGGTGCAAGATTTGGTGACAATAGGACCACTCTTACTACATAGCTCTTAAAATGACTCTGTATCACCCACTAAGAAAATTTAATATCTTACCTTCCATGAGACCACTTCCTAAGGAAACCTCTCATATTTATCTCTCCTTTAGGTAGGCCTGGTGGAAGTTATCTAGGCCATGGATAAAGAGTGGCATCATAATTTCTATAAGTAAAATTTTGAAATAACTCTTCTTTTATCCACTCTAAGTACCAATGTGGATTTCATTCTCTTTGTATATTCTATGCATATCTAGCCTTACAACACACTTTATCCATGAAACTAGGGAAATTTTAGTGGTGATTTTTTAGTAATTCACAAATATTCTAGTTTTAGAAAATATGTATTTGGTAATTTTTTGGGTATTGAATAGTGTGTAATCACCTACATTTTTGGGATGCAATTTAATTTTTAGGGTTGGCTTGTCTATTATTTAAAATAAATTACATTCATATAAATGTTTTTACTAGTATCTTGAAAGGTAATCTAGGTACATTTGCCTCACATGCTATTCTAGTACCTGCATTTGGTTGACATATATTAGTAACCATTTGCATATGTTAACAAATGTTTACATATGTTGGTAGCCCTTTGTATATGTCAACACTCATCAACATATACAAACAATTGTCAGTTTATAAAGAGGTCATTGGCATATGCAAACAACCATAAACATATGTATAAGATTATCTTCATTTTGATGTTAGTTGTATATAACCTAAAAGTAAATCAAAAAAACCAAAACCTAAATATTATTGTATATTTGGATTCCTCTCAAAATGTTGTGCACTTTAAAAAAAAATCATCACAATCTAAGTCCGTATTCAAAAGTTATGGCCTCAAAAAGTTGTCAAGTTGACAATGTACTTGTATATGACCATTTGCATATGTAAATGGTCATATGCAAATGCATTTTTAACTTGCCATCTTAATGAGGTCGTAACTTTTACATACAGACTTGGATTGTGATGTTTTTTTTGAAATTACATATTTTTTTGATAAGAATCCAAATACGCAATAATATTTATGTTTAGAAAAAAATTTATTCATAAAATCTTGATTCACCTTCTTCCATCACTTGATTTGCCTACACAATTAATCACCTTCCAAACTGATTCAATGGCATTTCAAAACTGATTCCCATGGAAACTTACATGATTTTTTTAATAAGCCACTAAAGAATCCTTACATGAAACTCTTATATATTCCCACTTTGCAATAGGTTTTCTATAGTTTCAAACATATTTTGCCATGCTTCTCCTATTTTTGTAAAATTTGCAAATCCTTCTTCATGACCTTCATGGTCATATCTAAATTATGGCTTTCTTAGTTTAACCTAATTCAAATGAGAGAACTTTTGATGACCAAGATTGCATCCCTTGTTTTTTATTCAAGGAAGAATATAATTTTTAGAGTAGTTTCATATTATCCAAACTCTTCAAACAACTCTGTAATCAAATATGTGATTTTGATGGACCAATTTTTATTTACAAATTTTTTTATATCTTAATTTCTAGGTTTAATTATTTATTATTTTAATTTATGATTTATTAACTTTTTTAAAATATATTTTAATTGGGAAGAGTATAAAGATGTCTATGCCAAGGTTAGTATTAAAGATGAAAACATCATACTTTACAAAGAGGATATAAGAATTGCATTGTCTTTACAATTTATTGACTTCTACAGAGCAAGTTAGTCTAAAGGATAATAGAGGTCATAGTTAGTAAATATATTATGAAATATACTTAATTACTTATTATTTAACAAGAAATTAGCATGGTATATCCCTAGGTAAATATGTTATAGTAAAAGAGAGAAACACACAAATTTGGAGCTTTGAATGGGTTAATATTGAAATAACTAAGGGTGTCCTTATCTCATCAAGAGTCCTTACCTTTGGATAGTACCAAAAATTGAGTGAATTATACACCAATGTTATGCATAATTGTTTAACATTTATTAATACAAGTATTCAAATTTTTGCTAAATTAAGGAAAATTTTGCCATTTTAATGTAACTCATATGATTTTCTTGATACTGTGAGGTTCAAAATTACATCATTATTGACCACAAAAGTAATGAAGACGTGTTAAGAGAGACTAGCCAACATACAACTTATGTGTCAAACAAAGAACACTATTAACATTTTCCCAACTTGGTTGTGTAACATTCTCTGATTTGGCTCATTTTTTAGCCATTATTTATGTTTGAAAGACTAGATTTAAACTATTTTTATACATATAGCACTGTTTTGGTTGTGGAAGGATAAACATTGATTAAATTTAGAGAGGATGAGCTCCATATCATAAATCCATGCTTCAAATGATTCTCATTCCTCTTCTTTTTTTCATGAAAGTTTGAAGTACAATTTGTAAACCCAAAATTATCTCTTCCTTACTATTCTTCTTAAAAATCTAAAGCAAGAACAAAAATCATGTAATTTGTAAGTTGATTAACATTTCATTCAACCATATCTCATGTTGTGATACTTGTTGTGAAGGTGGACTCCAATTATTGTATATATAATACTTATTTATTTCTAACTAAGTCACAAGGTTCATGTTCGAATTCAAGTTTAACGATGATAAAATTTATTTCAAGTTCACCAGTAGATAAAGTTTGAAAAAAATACTATTAAATTCGAACCGTAAAAAAACATAAAAATATAAATAATAAACTACCTATATATATATATATAAAATTAAAAAATATATATATTTCTTTGTTTTTTATTAAACAACAAATATATTTTTTTAAAAATTAACGTCATTTTTTAAAAATACACACACACACACACACACACACACACACACACACCCACACACACACACACACACACACACACACACACACACACACACACATAAAATATAAATATAAATTAAAAAAACAAGTTTAGTAGATGAAGAATATGGAGTGATCTCATTATGACACCCTATAATCTAAAACTAACTTTCTTCCTTTTTATATGTCAAGTTGTTGGCGAAGGTGTAGAATGCCATTCGAATAATGGATGTTACGTGAATTAGTGGGAATTTTTATGCTCATATTTTTTCCTTTTTTTTCCTTTTCTTTCTTTTTTTTGAGAACATCAAAAAATTTGCCTAATTTTCCTGTGATCTCAAAAGTTTGATGAATTTTATTAAAAATAAGGCCAAACCTTGGGACTTAGGTTTCAATGAATTTTAAACTTTATTCAAAAAAATTGCCAAACCTTGTGACTTAGGTTACTAATAACTATCTACAAGGGTGTAGAAGGTAGTAGAGATGAAGAAGATTCTATAAAGACTTCATAATCTACGATCATTAAATAGTCAACCAGAGCTAACATGCATTCCAAAGCCTCTTCATCATCCTCTAATAACTACATATTTAATCTACAATTGTAAGTATGAGTTCAATTGACTTATTATATTTTTTAATTTTATTAAAAATCTAGAGTCTGTATGAATCCATTTGCATTCAATGCAGGAGCAACATACCTACTCTACTAAGGTTGCAGTTGTATCTTTTTGAACTCTACAAGATCAGCTCATCAAATCTACTTGAGTTCTCAATGTATTAATGTTTAATGGATAAAAACAAATAGTCCTCCTTGATAATACAAATACTCACTTAAAACATTGATATAAGTTCCCATGTTCCCTATCAATAGTTAACATTAGCAGTGGGTTTGTTATTTGTGGGATATGAAGTGTATGCGGTAAGGATGTTGTGGAGACCATGACCAAAAAAAAATTAGTCATTTTAGCATTCATTGTATCACCTTTAAATTTATTTAACATTGTCAAAGTCCTCTGTAATGATCCATGCACTGTTTATTAATTATATGTATGTTTTCTATTACATCCCTACATGGGCATATTTACATATTATTCCTTCTTTATTGTGGGGTATTTTTTTTAGTGGAAAGTATTAGAGTCTTGGAATTTTTAAGGCTCACTCAGCTTGGGGCTCAAATCCTCATAGCTATTTGTAAATAACCTATCCATAACAAGCTATTATGATCCATGACACACAAGCCATTCAAAGAATGGTTTTTTAGATTGGAGGACAAATTTAACACAATATAAGATGAACAAGATTTGCAAATGCAAGTGTATAGTCAATTCCCAATAAGGTAGGGAAACCCCTCTTATCAAGCTTAAGGGTCAAGACACAATTTACATAATAATTGTAGTGCCTCTATAGCATACCCACAATGTAGATATCCTGTAATCATAAATCTCCATCAAACTACATCTCATTCAAGAATTTATCAAACACTTGTTGTGAATCTTCTACAATCCTAATTTTGGAATAGTTATTAATAAAAATGTATCTATTTTTGTAGTTTTGGCAAGGGTGATTCCTTCTATAAATAGGTGTGATATTGATCTTTAACCATTCACAAAGCTATGATGATTCTTCTTGGTATGCACAAACTATGTACAATTCCATATAGGGTATGGGAATATCACTTATGAATGTGCAAAGTTTAGTTGTACCTCCTTATGGGTGAAATTTTTTATTAGTACTGACATGTCACTCACATGGCAACCCAAAAAATTATATGTTGAGGGAGAGGACCTAGTGGTCATACACCTAAATTCACACCTATGATGTGTCTAAATTGTGCATGTCAACACTTAAAATTGATGTCGATGGATAGTTTAACATGTCTATTAATTAATTATATATTTTTAGCATTTGACATGTCAATATGGTGCCAAGATTTTGATTACCATATAATTGGTCATTATAGAGTTGTTTTGAAGGTCAAACTGAATGCTGATAATGAAATTTCCCCAAAAAGTGGGTGATAAAATTTGAACATTAAAACTTTAGTTAATAGAACTTAAAGTGCCTTAACTAGTCAGTGCGTTCATATTTTTGACTGGCATGTCTATGGGGCCCACCAAACTGGTCAAATTCTAGTGCTCATGGCTAGGGTAATGTCTGTTAATAACACATTAATGAAAATAAAAATGATTAAGGAAAATGATAGTGGTTAAGGTAAAGGATGTCAATCAAGGAAAATGATAATAATTAAGCTAAACACTTGGGGTTAAACCAAATGCTAGCTCAAAATAAAATAGTTGTGTTCCTTTCCTTATTTTAAGCAATCTTGTTACTTTCATGATTTTCCATTGTTTGAAGATTATACCAAATCTCATTTTACATTATAGTATTACCTTTCTACCTATGCAAGAACCCATTCATTATTACCCAATCATAGAAGTGTGAATTGTAAGAGCATCCCTAGGGAGGCATGTTACTATAAAAGTTGGTTAGCTACAATGAATTGCATTGTATTCATTGTTGAATCCCCAAACCTTTAGCATGACATCAGTTCAACATCTCAAAAGGGAATACCAATTTGATTGCATAATATATTTAGGTTTATTTTATGTTGACTATATTGTTGACTAATTGAAGGAATAAATGATTAGTTAGGGTATAATCATTCATGCAATGCGTAGTTTACTGAATAGTTTGTGTAATTAGGATATGATACATATAATTAATTAAACACATATAAATTCAATGTATAATCAATATTTGATATACTACATATAAAGGAATTTGAACTCTATACCTTTGTATTCTAGCTTTATATTGTAAAAGAATTTGAATGGTTAGAAATTAGACCCATATTGTGTACATATAGTCAACTATAGTTATAACCACACTCAAAATGAGCTCAATAATATAAGATACATGCATTTTTAAGTACATAATAGGTTAATATCATAAAATCATTCCCAAATAAACATATCATCAATGGTTCAAGTAGCCAAAAATATAGTTAATGCCTTGTTGTAGGAGGCAGAGTACAGGAGTTTGAGCTCTATTTGAAGTAGTAATTGGCATTGAATACGTTATGTATTCAATGAATTATATATATCATATCCTAATTACATAAACTATTCAATAAATTATGCTTTGAATGAATGATTATGCCCTAGCTAATCATTAATTCCTTGAAGGAGTCAATAATATATTAGACATAAAACAAACTATGTCCTAACTAATAATTAATTCCTTCAACCAATCAACAATACAATTAACATAATACTTATTAATACCTTATTGATTTTATAATTGATTGTACTATTATAATGCCTTGAGTACTAATACTCTATTATAGGAGGTAAAGTATAGGAGTGTGAGTTTTATTTCAAGTAGTAATTGACATGGATTTATGTAGGGTAATTGGAAAGTAAAATTTATAATCCACATTCACTATACTCATTATGTTAATGCATGCAAGGAATTGAAATAAGTTTTTATTTTTATGCATGGTTCCCTTGTATTTGGTGTGTAAATAATTTTCATGTTAGTTTTCTCTTGCTAACATAGTTAAGTTAAGATGAAATTATTAGCATGTGAAAGTTCTCATTAGTTGTTTAGTGATAATTATGCTAATGTGAAAGATGGGCATGTATAATCATTTCTTATGGGCAGACAAAACACTTATTGCATTCATTTTTGTTGATATCTCAACCAATTTAGTAATAAAAATATAATGAACACCCATTTACTATATTGTTGACTTCTTGAACCTGATGGTGTACTTATTTAGAAATGATTTTAGGATCTTGCCCTATTATGTGTTAAAACTTGCATCTATATTTTATGATATTGAGGGAGTTTATAATTATTCCCTTAAATGGTGATATTAATAGATGTTTCTAATATTGAATTTCCACAGGTGGTGGATAACTTAGTATTATGTTTCTCTCAATATTATGTTTCACTTTACTTAAAACTCAGTATTAGTGTTTCTTGTGAGCTTCCGAAACACTTATTATATATTTTTTTGTTGATAACTCTATCAGGTTAATAATCGAACGATCATGGAAACCCATTGACTATATTCATGATTGCTTGAACCTAATTATATTCATGATTTTAGGATCTTACTGTGTTCTATACTTGAATCTAATTTTTATGACTCATCTCATGTTGGGGGTGATTATAACTTACAACTATTCCCTTAAATGGTGATATGAATGGATATTTATAATTTTAATTTCTTGTTGCTAATGGAAAGAGTGACATACTATAGTATTAGTTGACATTTGAAAGTTTTCATTTTTAGCCTTATATGCAATTTTTTACTACAATGTATGGTAAATATGTACATTTTTAGTTTTTTATTTTCTCATATTCTCTAAGGATAATCATGTCAAAGTGTTGAGGTTAGCGTGTGCCAACTTCTTTTCATTAACATTAGATGATTATGTGAATCTTGAATATGTTTATGTTTGATAAATGTTTTCTTTTTTTGCATAGGATTATGGACAACATATATGTCTTGCATATTGTTGCTTTCTATGATTTAAGAAATGCATGTTTCAAATATGTGTATATTATTTATTATTTGAGGAAAGAAGTGATAACTTTTAATTTTAATCCAATTACTAATGGTATAAACTTGAATGGTTCATACTATGTAGATCTTATTCATGGTCTTATGACTCTTTATGATTATAATGTAAAGAATGTGGTTGTTGAAAGAAATTATAAATTAATGTGTGACCAAATGTTTGGTAACATGTGTAAGAGACAATAAGCTACCTACACTTCATAGACATGTGGTGTCACTTGTTCTATAGTTTATCGATATGAAGAACAAATATGTATAGTATGTTGGGGATGCAAAAGTAATGGCAAGGTGAGGTAAATCAAGTAATGGTGGCACTTCACCTAATGGTACTACATGGTTTATCCACTTATGTAATTACAAGACACTATTAATGAGCCTCTTTTGCCACTTTATAAGTAATAGTTTAATAAAATGAAGAGAAACATACACCATCATTATCACTATGACCATGAAATGTTGCCAATGATGACATATCAGATATTATGAGATGCCCAAAATGTAACTATATTTTAGAGTTTAGGAGGACTCAGGAGGGAATATGTGTTAGTTTGTGTGAACTATTTTTACTTATTTGAAATATTTGCATTATATGTGTTATGTGTATAGTATTTTTGTATTTCATGGGGAGTAGGAAGGAGAAAAATATTGTTCATAGAATAAATGAAATGAGGGATCTATATTGGTAGAGAGTACTTACCATTTGAAGTTGTAATCGGTTTTGTAATTGAATGAAATTTTTTTATGCTCTTCAATATTTTTTTCATGATACTTAAATGTTACAAGTGATATTAATGTCTTATTGCATGGGGTTAAGATAATAATGGCTGAAAATCTCAAATGATGATAATGATTACACCATCACCAAGTGTTTTCATTGACCTAAGAAATTGTTTCATGTTAAGTTAGTAAGTATGGGCTTTATATCAATGATGTAATCACTTAACATATAAATCTTAGAAGTATCACTTTGCACATTTTGTAGAATCCCAAATTTGGGATTCACTCTATTATTTCTAAACCCATTAAGAGTGATAACAAGATATAATATGATTTCATGTTATTTTATAGATTTTATATTACCATTGACAATAAACTGACAACATAAATAAAAGATAATTTAAGTTTGTAAGTAAATTATCCATGCTCAATATCATATATACCAATCTCTACAAAGAAGTTGAATGTTCCTTAGGAATTCATAAGTTGTTACATTGTATGATTTTTAGGACAACATATCAATGCATATGTTTGGTAATTGTTATCTATTTTTCATACATTTGCATATGCTTATCATTTCCCTTTGTATGTCAATGCTAATTGTTTATCAATGTTGCTTTTTTATGAATGTCAATTATTTATCAATGCCCCTTGTTTATGCATAAATTAGTAATTTTATTGTTTTTGGCTTTTTTGATTCATAGATGATGTCCAAGTGGAAGAGATTATTATCTCTTATAATGCAAAATCCATATCCCAGAGAGTTCTCTTCCAATGAATTAGAGTGAAATGAGTGTTAGGAATAAAATATCCAAAATTACATTTGAAAGTAATAACAATGAATAAAAACAAGCTACAAAATCAATGAACAAAGAATATCACCAGATAACAAGAGATATATGTGGAAACCCTTGACAATAAGCAAGGGAAAAACCATGGGAAAATGACATCGTCTAGTCTTCAATTACCTTCAGATAATAAACCTCTCCATAAACAAAGCTTCCTCACATAATCTCCTCTTTTATAATTCTTTCATACACATGAATTATACAAGGCTATGAAAAGCCTTCAAACACTACTTAAAATCTTTCAAGAATCCTCACAAGGATACTACACCAAGTTTTTACACTTGCACTCAAGCTTACAAGCTTGCTCTCTAGCCTTCAAGATTACATACACAAGGGAGAATCATACATAAATAGGAATTAAAATGGATAAGGGATAACACACAGAAAAGAGGAGCGAGAATAAAATGTGCCACCCTCTATGTGACCTCACTATTCATCAATAGTGAAATTTGCCTCTCACATGTGCAAGGTCCAACATTGCATGACACCTTCATGATACACTTTGAACTTCTCCATTTGCTCCAAAATGGTACACCCCACTTTCCATGTCACCTCAATTTTGAATATTTATCCTTGTACCCACTTTCCCATGTGCATTCACATGAGTCAAAATATTCCTCAACTATTGACTACACATGCACATACTTAAGGACAATGATAAAACTCACTTCTCTTTTATCTCCCACAAGCTTCCATAGGTCACCCATGTGAATAAGTGGAGAAATTCACCCCATTTATCTCTCATAATATTTTAATCAATAAAATACTCCTTTTGAACCATGCCACATCAACAAAGTTCTAGCTCATAATCATAGTTACCACCAACTCACCACTACCACCTCTCAAGCACAATCACTGCCAACTCACCATTGTGAATAGTAACTACCACCTCATCACATGAATAGTGATCATGAATAGTGACTTCACATCCTAAAATTCTCCAAATTAAATTCAATATAGATAGGCTTTTCCACACCTACGTATTCTTCCATCTAGCTGCCATCCATGCCCTCTATTGCCCTAACATAAACCTAGTAGAAGTTTTGTTGCACTACTAAAAATTTTCTATCCTAACTAGCTTTGTCAACATCTACTTATACATAGTATATTTCATCACTTGAAGTGACAATTCACTTCTCCACACATATACCATTCCTCCTATTAGGATTCTTCCATGAACCATTCACAACTCCCACTGATTGGAAGTATCTGGTCTAGTTCTCACCATAATATTATGAGGATTATTAATCCTAATAAATCTAATACATAAGATAACAACATGTCTTCTCCTCCATTATAGGATGTTCCTATAAAGATAACTCACACTACAAGAAGTAGGGTACTTCCTTGCTTTCCCATCCTTATGTATCTCTATCCTTGGTTTACTCCTCATACCACCTTCATTATGTCTTTATCACTTAACCATCACACCAGTGATCATGTTAGGGCCTACATCTAACATGTTATCAATGCATATCTCATTAACCTCTGTTAAAAACTATGGATCTCCATGAAAGTATTGCTATACTCCCATCCACATGTCTACTTCAACTCATATAGTCTTCAGTCAATCTACAAACCATAAACTCTTTACCTCATCCTTATATCCCTCTAGCTACTATATCTCTTCTAGAGAGATCACCATGTAGGAATCAAGTTTCTCCAACTCTAAACATCCACCTATACATGTAGCACTCTTAATAGTAGTCAAGAAAGAATATGACATAAATTCTAATACCAAACTTCTCCTCATAGCTTATAGCTATCAATCATGCACAAACATGGCACAAGTTCACTAGACCTATCAACCACTCTTGGTAAGTCATCGTGTTACTCAATACATCAATGTACCTATCAAGTTTTTGAGCCTCAAGAATGCATATAAAATGCATCATGTTCTACCGCATGTCCAAATACATAACCTTTTCCTTCTAAGAACACTAGGTCTCACTTGTTCATCTGCATCTTCTCTTTCCACTACTCCAATAGGTACACCTTCAAGTTCTTGTACCTCCTCCTTTGCATGGATTTTCTTATCATCTAAAAATTCTCAGATAATAATATGTGGTAAGTAGGATACCACATCATACACTCATTATTATTTATTGCTGAGAACCATAATAAGGTCATGCATTATCCTCAACCTCCTCCAAAGAAGACCAGCTTGATCCTCAAGATGTAAAATTGCTTACTTATTAATAGGAACACTGTGTAGGTTGTTGACTTATGTGGCAAATATTTTTTATCTTTCTCCAAAACTCTTATGCAAGCTTCTCCTTAACAACATGAAGAGAATAGTATCTTCACCAAGAGATCCTCCACCTTGTTCCATAGAGAGATGCCTGCCATTTTGTTTTGTTTTGATTATTTAATCTCTAACTTGGTCTCTCCTCCTATCACAATAGCATTTAATTGCATAAAATCAACCAATAACATAAAACACTCACAAACATGGAGTTTTTCACCATGGCTATAACACCAAATTTTATGAATAAAATATCCCAAATAACACGTGCAAGTAATAACAATGCAAAAAAATATAAAAAATTAATGAAAAAGGAATATCACCAGATAACACAAGTTATACATGAAAACCCTTGACAATAAGTAAGGGAAAAACATGAGCAAATGGTACTATCTAGTCTTCTATTAACTTCAGACAATCAACCTATCTATAAATAAAGATTCCTCACACACTCTCCTCTCTTATAATGATTTCATACACATGAAGCATACAAGGCTATGAAAATCCTTCAAACACTTACAAGCTTTCAAGAATCCTCAAAAGGATACTACACCAAGCTTCTACACTTGCACTCAAGTTTACAAGCTTACTATCTAGCCTTCAAGATTACATACACAAGGGAGAGTCATGCACATATTTGAATACAAATAGATAAGGGAGAATATCAATAAAATAAGAGAGAGGAGAAAATGAACCACCCTCCATGTGGCCTCACTGTTCATCAATAGTGAAAGTTTCATCTCACATGTGCAAGGTCTAACATTGCATGGCATCTTTATGATGCATAGTGACTTTATTCATGTGCTCCAAAATGGTATGCCCCACTTTTAATGTGACATCAATCTAGAATAGTGATCCTTGTCCCCACTTTCCCATGTGCATTCACATGAGTCAAAAGATTCCTCAACTTTTGACTTTACATGAACATGCTTAAGGACAATGATGAGACTCACTTCCCTTATGTCTCCCACATGATTCTAAAGGTCAATCATGTGACTAAGTGGAGAAATGTGCCTCATTTATCTCTCTTAATAGTTTAGTCAATTAAATATTCCTTGTGGACCATGCCACATGAACAAAGTTCCACCTTGTAAGCATAGTCACTACCAACTCACCACTTCCACCTCTCAAGCATAGTCACTACCAACTCACCACTATGAATAGTAACTACCACCTTATCACATGAATAGTGACTTGTGAATAGTGAATTCACATCCTAACAGTGAAGTAGATTAACATATGTGTAATGATAAAGATATTATTGCCTAGATACAAAGAGATCATATAGAATACTTCTTAAATGATGAATGGAAGAGATCAAGGTATCCCACTACCTTTGATATCAATGATAATACATTCAATCCTATAATATCTAACTTGAAAAAAGTTAGGATTGGTAGATATTTCCAATACATATTATGGATATTATGTCTTGTAATAGTTTTTTTAAAAAATATGAATTAGTCTTTTTTTAAATTATAACTTATCAATAATGTGGATGACCCAAATGATCCAAAAATTATCAGGATCCACAAATTGCTAGATAAAGCACTTCTCACTCTTCCAACTGATAGGAGAAGTCTTAATTTCCTTGAAAAGATAGTTGAAGATAGTTGTAATAGGTTTTGATTAATGTCAATTTTGAATAATGGTGAGGTGCATCATCCCCATGCATAACCTTTCAAACATATATAATATGATTTTAGGACCATACTATGACATTCAAGAGATTTATGGAGAATATGACAATCTGTAGGCATGCATGACCAATAAATAAACATGTCAAATTCCCTTTAAAATTAAAGGTGTGATTAAAGTGTGCTAATTTTTAAAATGAATTGGACAAAGCAGCTATAAAATATGTATACCAACAATATATTTTGTGAAGAATGATCTTTATATGTTGAATTGAAGTTTTTTGGTTGTCTTTTATTTGTAATGAGATGTTATATGCCCTAAAATTTTGTATCCTTGTAAATCTAAATGCTGGGCATGTGGAAAAATATTAAAAGTGATTAACATATAAAATTTGTAAAGATTCACAACTGATTTGATATATAAAATCATGTAAAGATTCACAATTGATTTCATTATTCTTTGAAATTATTTGTTTATCCAATTCAACACACATGGTGTTAGGAAAAAAATAAAATTTCACATTCTTGTGAGCCATATATATTCATATTTTGAAATTATCACAAACTAGAATAAATACAGACCTAACAACTACTAGTCAACAAATATAGTGAAATGAACCATAGTAAAAGTACGCACTGATTATGATCACTATTATCAACATTGGAGTCAGGAATCATGGATGCAGTGGGATTTGTCGTAGCGTAAGTCAAAATATGGATTGTAAAATTTGTCCACATTTTTATCTCTTCTTCCTAAAGTTTATTTCGTCTTATGTTCCTATAAATATATGTTTCCAAATCAATATCCCTCACACTTGAAATATCTTTACATACTCGTAGTGATTCAATTTGATCCTCAAACCACATCTGAGTCTATAATTTTTATTTCCTTACATGTTTAATACAAATATTTATCTCTTTGTTCTCAATTTTTAGAGACGATATGGTTGTATTTATTACTGCAATGCTTTCCTTAAAGTTGTTATCCCTCTCTTTTTTGACCTTTTCCCATTACTCCCATACATCCAACCTAGCTTCAAATGCCTTAGTTCACATTCTCATATGTCATCAGCCACCATTCATTCATTTGTTCAATCCTTTCAGATTGGTCCACAAAATTTCTTGGGAGAGTGGGATTGGACTTTTTAGAAGACACACAGAAGCAAAACCATGGAGATTTAGTAAGTATATGACACTAATAAAATAAACAAACATCTATTCCTATGAATGGATTTCACCTACAAGTCTAATTATTGGGATCATAATTTTCACTCTAAATGTCAAATATTTTCCTTTTTATATTCATTAGTTCCTTTCCTTTTATATTTATTCATGTCTATTATGGAACAAACACAAAAAAATTAATATAATGACATGCAACTTCATTAGTTCTTCTAATTTTTGTAGCAAAATGGAAAATAGTAGACCATTATACAAAATGTGAGGCATATTATATAGACAAGTAAGATGTAGGGGAATAAATAGATTATAATAAGATGTAAAATAGTTAACCATTATACAAATCGATGATTCATTGGTTCCTTTCCTTTATGTATCAAAATGGATAATTGTATACCATTAAACATAATATAAAGGGTATTATATAAAAAATTAAGATTTAGGGCATTATTCAGACTTAAATAATATGGACAATAGTAGACCATTATATAGACTGATGGTTTATTGGTTCCTTTAGTTTATGTATCAAGATGGATAACAATGGACCATTACCCAAAATGTATAGAGTATTATACAAACAAAACATATATATGGAATTATATAAACAATAATAAAATGGAAAAAAATAGACCATTATACAAACTAATGGTTCATTAAATCCATTTTTTATGTAGTAGGATGGACAATAGTAGACTGTTACATAGAATGTAAAGGGTATTATACAAACAAGAAAGATACATGTCATTATATAGACTATAATAAAGGGTGTCATACAAGTAATGAATATATATACTCGATATGTGTATACCATTACAAATAATGTAAAGGATGTGAGTTTTACCTTGCCTCTAATAAAGTGGATAAACATCCTTGCATCTTTGATGCCATTATTTTATAAAGTTACAGTGTGACTCTATACCATGAGAAAATGTTGAAATGAGAAAATTTGGATGTTATCTTATGGAGGGAGCAGAGGGGTCTCTATCATTGTCACTTTTTTATTGTTATCCCACTTCATAATAATGCATTTTCATAATGACCTACACACTCTACCTTTTAATTTGCATATAACAACTAAATGGCACATGACATGATGAATGAATCCCCATTAAATTTCATTATGATCCATTCACACATGGAACATGTATATGGTACATTACATGTGCCATAGAACACACAGAATCTATAGGGTAAATTAATATTGTATTTACAAAAATCTATGTCAACAAAATTCATTTTCCTTGGTATATAAAATGGTTGTATGCATCATGTTACAATAGTAAAGCTAGGATAGAAATAATAGGACTCCTAGTTGATGAAGACGTGTAGTGTATGCATATTGTAATTTATCATAATATGTATAGATATGAAACATGTTAGAATACATTCATGGACATGGTAACTTTTGTGTGTTTTTCCTTTTAATGATATAATTTTTTAGTAACACATGGTGGGTAGTGTCAAAATCCTAGGGTGTTGTGTATGTCCTTTTATCATACTTACCAATATAAATATTAAGAAAATTTTAATCTACCTTAAAAATTTATTTAGTTTAAAATTATTTTTATATTCACATAAGAATGTTTCCATTAAAATGCAGAGTTCATCATACTACTATGCCTTTAGTTTTTAATGGGAAGCCACACACTTGAATATGGCATTCTTAGAATTAGTCAATAAAGTTATAGAATGTAAACCTTCATAGCACATGATGTTCTAATCATCCTTCAACTAATTTATCAAGGTCTAGATACATAACTCACATATTAATCCACCTTTGAAGACATAATTACTTTTATGTACTTTACATGCATGTTACAATCATATCAAGGTTTATCTCAAGATTTAGAAGCTAACGATAAACCTAACTTAAAATATAAATGAAATCAATATTCTAAAAGCATTAGGATCAATATAGATCACCCTTAGAAAATTAAAAAATATATATTTGTGGTTATATCCTACTCTTCATTATAGTCGTGAAGTGACCTCTAAGATATAATCAAGATCAATGGGGAGCATACCCATATCTAGTCCTTTCAACACATTATTGAGATTTTAAAATCATTTATATTGTCTTTAATTAACATAACAAGATCCATAAATTGAATTTTTTGATACAACACATAGTCAATGGTAAATGAACCAAGCTCGTATTATTCATATGAAACAAGAACAGTAACCAATCCTTCATAATATACTAAGATATTTTTTATCCCCTTCATATTAAACTCAATTAACAAGGGTGTGATGTTGCATAATTTAGTCTATAATTGTTTGTTAAGTGGTTTATTTTAGTATATAATTTTTTATTAAATGCATACGTGTTTTTTCCTAAGTGGTTTATTTTAGTCTTAAATTATCTGTTAAGTGCAAGTGAGGGAGATATGCACATTTGTTTGATTTTTTTGGTTGCTAATAGCAAATGGCCTCAATCATATTCATTAATGCTCATAGTTTGTCTTTTTTATTGATACCTTAAACATATAGTTTCTAGAGCATTTTTATGTATTTTATGTCCACCATACAATTTTTTCATCATTATTTTTTTGCAGTATCCAATTTAAAAATACATATAACCCCAACATTGTAAATGAATATTCTGTTGTCTAAAAAATATATATGATAAGTATGTAGGGTTCCATGGTATCACCAAATGGAATAATGAAAACACTATAAAAATTTATAGTCATCCATCATGAATAATTGAAAAAGGATTTTTTTTTTTGGGAAAGGGTAACCTATTTCATGAGCACATGTATTGTATGCATATTATACTTTTTCATGATCTCTATATATATACGAAACATGTTGTCATACATGCATGGACATGTGAACTTTTGTGTGTTTGTCATTTTATTTATATAATTTTTGTGTCAAATAGTGTGGGTAGTGTCAACATATAAATGGAACTTAGTTTTTGGTCATTCTTCCTTAAAAATTAATATGTTTTCTTGAAAAATGGAGTTGGATAACTCTTATTCTTTAGATACCTCTATTTCTACAAGTTCTTAAACTCGATCAACTTGATATGTGTATACCATTACAAATAATGTAAAGGATGTGAGTTTTACCTTGCCTCTAATAAAGTGGATAAATGTCCTTGCATCTTTGATTCCATTATTTTATGAAGTTATAGTGTGACTCTATACCATGAGAAAATGCTGAAATGAGAAAATTCAGATGTTGTCTTATGGAGGGAGTAGAGGGTCTCTATCATTGTCACTTTTTTATTTTTATCCCACTTTATAATAATGCATTTTCATAATGACTTGCACACTCTAAATTTTAATATGCATATAACAAATAATTGGCACATGACATGATGAATGAATCCCCATTACATTTCATTATGATCCATTCACACATGGAACATGTATATGGTACATGACATGTGGCATAGAACATGCAGAATCTTTAGGGTAAATTAATATTTTATTTAAAAAAATCTGTGTCAACACAATTCAATGTCATTGGTATATAAAATGGTTGTATGCATCATGTTACGATAGTAAAGCTAGAATAGAAATAATAGGACTCCTAGTTGATGAAGACATGTAGTGTATGCATATTGTACTTTATAATAATATGTATAGATATGAAACATGTTAGAATACATTTGTGGACATGGTAGCTTTTGTGCGTTTGTCCTTTTACTGATATAATTTTTTTGTAACACATGGTGGGTAGTGTCAAAATCCTAGGGTGTTGTGTTTGTCCTTTTATCATACTTACCAATATAAATATTACGAAAATTTTAATTTGCCTTAAAAAATTATTTAGTTTAAAATTAATTATATATTCACATAAGAATGTTTACATTAAAATGCAGAGTTCATCATACTACTATGCCTTTAGTTTTTAGTGGGAAGCCACATACTTGAATATGACATTCTTAGAATTAGTCAATAAAGTTATAGAATGTAAACCTTCATAACACATGTTCTAATCATCCTTCAGCTAATTTATCAATGTCTAGATACATAACTTGCATATTAATCCACCTTTGAAGACATAATTACTTTTATGTAATTTACATGCATGTTACAATCATATCAAGGTTTATCTCAAGATTTAGAAGCTAGCGATAAACCTAACTTAAAATATAAATGAACTCGATATTCTAAAAGCATTAGGATCAATATAGATCACCCTTAGATAATTAGAAAAAAAATGTGGTTATATCCTACTCTTCATTATAGTCATGAAGTGACCTCTAAGATATAATCAAGATCAATGCGGGGCATACCCAGATCTAGTCCGTTCAACACATTATTGATATTTTAAAATCATTTATGTTGACTTTAATTAACATAGCAAGATCCATAAATTGAATTTTTCGATACCACAAAGTCAATGGTAAATGAACCAAGCTCATATTATTCATATGAAACAATAATAGTAACAAATCCTTCATAATATACTAAGATATTTTTTAGCCCCTTCATATTACACTCAGTTAGCGAGGGTGTGATGTTGCATATTTTAGTCGATAATTGTTTGTTAAGTGGTTTATTTTAGTATTTAATTTTTTATTAAATGCATAAATGTTTTTTCCTAAGTGGTTCATTTTAGTCTTCAATTATCTATTAAGTGCAACTGAGGGAGTGATTCACATTTGTTTGATTTTTTTGGTTGCTAATAGCAAATGGCCTCAATCATATTCATTGATGCTCATACTTTGTCTTTTTTATTGATCCTTTAAACATATAGTTTCTAGAGCATTTTTATGTATTTTATGTCCACCATGCAATTTTTTCATCATTATTTTTTCATAGTATCAAATTTAAAAATACATATAACCCCAACATTGTAAATGAATATTCTGTTGTCTAAAAAAAATATGATAAGTATGTAGGGTTCCATGGTATCACGAAATGCAATAATACAAAAACTAGAAAAATTTATAATCATCCATCATGAATAATTGAAAGAGGGTTTTTTATTTTTGGGAAAGGGTAACTGAGTTCATGAGCACATGTATTTTATGCATATTATACTTTTTCATGATCTCTATATATATATGAAACATGTTGTCATACATGCATGGACATGGGAATTTTGTGTGTTTGTCATTTTATTTATATAATTTTTATGTAAAATAGTGTGGGTAGTATCAACATATAAATGTAACTTAGTTTTAGGTCATTCTTCTTTAGAAAATTAATATGTTTTCCTGAAAAATGGAGTTGGACAACTCCTTTTCTTTAGATACCTCTATTTCTACAAGTTCTTAAACTCGATCAACTTGATATGTGTATACCATTACAAATAATGTAAAGGATGTGAGTTTTACCTTGCCTCTAATAAAGTGGATAAACGTCCTTGCATCTTTGATGCCATTATTTTATAAAGTTATAGAGTGACTCTATACCATGAGAAAATGCTGAAATGAGAAAATTCAGATGTTGTCTTATGAAGGGAGTAGAGGGGTCTCTATCATTGTCACTTTTCTATTGTTATCCCACTTTATAATAATGTATTTTCATAATTACTTTCACACTCTACCTTTTAATATGCATATAACAACTAATTGGCATATGAAATGATGAATGATTCCCTATTACATTTCATTATGATCCATTCACACATGGCACATATATATGGTACATTACATGTGGCGTAGAACATGCATAATCTACAAGGTAAATTAATATTTTATTTAAAAAAATCTATGTCAACACAATTCACTGTCCTTGGTATGTAAAATGGTTGTATGCATCATGTTACGATAGTAAAGATAGGATAGAAATAATAGGACTCTTAGTTGATGAAGACATGTAGTGTATGCATATTGTAATTTATCATAATATGTATAGATATGAAACATGTTAGAATACATTCATGGACATGGTAACTTATGTGTGTTTTTCATTTAAATGATATAAGTTTTTTGTAACACATGGTGGGTAGTGTCAAAATCCTAGGGTGTTGTGTATATCCTTTTATCATACTTACCAATATAAATATGAAGAAAATTTCAATCTACCTTAAAAATTTATTTAGTTTAAAATTATTTTTATATTAACATAAGAATGTTTCCATTAAAATTTAGAGTTCATCATACTACTATGCCTTTAGTTTTTAATGGGAAGCCACATACTTGAATATGGCATTCTTAGAATTAGTCAATAAAGTTGTAGAATGTAAACCTTCATAACACATGATGTTCTAATCATCCTTCAACTAATTTATCAAGGTCTAGATACATAACTCACATATTAATCCACCTTTGAAGACATAATTACTTATATGTACTTTACATGCATGTTACAATCATATCAAGGTTTATCTTAAGATTTAGAAGCTAACGATAAACCTAACTTAAAATATAAATGAACTCGATATTCTAAAAGCATTAGGATCAATATGGATCACCCTTAGAAAATTTTTAAAAAAATAAAATTGTGGTTATATCCTACTCTTCATTATAGTCATGAAGTGACCTCTAAGATATAATCAAGATCAATGGGGAGCATACCCATATCTAGTCCTTTCAACACATTCTTGAGATTTTAAAATCATTTATATTGTCTTTAATTAACATAGCAAGATCCATAAATTGAATTTTTCGATACCACACATAGTCAATGGTAAATGAACCAAGCTCATATTATTCATATGAAACAAGAATAGTAACCAATCCTTCATAATATACTAAGATATTTTTCAGCCCCTTCATATTACACTCAGTTAACAAGGGTGTGATGTTGCATAATTTAGTCTATAATTGTTTGTTAAGTGGTTTATTTTAGTATTTAATTTTTTATTAAATGCATATGTGTTTTTCCTAAGTGGTTTATTTTATTCTTAAATTATCTATTAAGTGCAAGTGAGGGAGAGATGCACATTTGTTTGATTTTTTTGGTTGCTAATAGCAAATGGCCTCAATCATATTCATTAATGCTCATACTTTGTCTTTTTTATTGATCCTTTAAACATATAGTTTCTAGAGCATTTTTATGTATTTTACGTCCACCATGCAATTTTTTCATCATTATTTTTTTTTAGTATCCAATTTAAAAATACATATAACCCCAACATTGTAAATGAATATTCTGTTGTCTAAAAAAATATATGATAAGTATGTAGGGTTCCATGGTATCACCAAATGAAATAAAGAAAATACTATAAAAATTTATAGTCATCCATCATGAATAATTGAAAAAGGATTTTTTTTTTTTGGGAAAGGGTTAACCAGTTCATGAGCACATGTATTGTATGCATATTATACTTTTTCATGATCTATATATATATACGAAACATGTTGTCATACATGCATGGACATGTGAACTTTTGTGTGTTTGTCATTTTATTTATATAATTTTTGTGTAAAATAGTGTGGGTAGTGTCAACATATAAATGGAACTTAGTTTTAAGTCATTCTTCCTTAAAAATTAACATGTTTATCTAATAAATGGAGTTGGATAACTCTTATTCTTTAGATACATCTATTTCTACAAGTTCTTAAACTCGATCAACTTGATATGTGTATACCATTACAAATAATGTAAAGGATGTGAGTTTTACCTTGCCTCTAATAAAGTGGATAAATGTCCTTGCATCTTTGATGCCATTATTTCATAAAGTTATAGTGTGACTCTATACCATGAGAAAATGCTGAAATGAGAAAATTCAGATGTTGTCTTATGGAGGGAGTAGAGGGGTCTCTATCATTGTCACTTTTTTATTGTTATCCCACTTTATAATAATTCATTTTCATAATGACTTGCACACTCTAACTTTTAATATGCATATAACAACTGATTGGCACATGACATGATGAATAAATCCCCATTACATTTCATTATTATCCATTCACACATGGCACATGTATATGGTACATGACATGTGGCATAGAATATGCAAAATCTTTAGGGTAAATTAATATTTTCTTTAAAAAAATCTATGTCAACACAATTCATTGTCCTTGGTATATAAAATGGTTGTATGCATCATGTTACAATAGTAAAGCTAGGATAGAAATAATAGGACTCCTAGTTGATGAAGACATGTAGTGTATGCATATTGTACTTTATAATAATATGTATAGATATGAAACATGTTAGAATACATTCATGGACATGGTAAATTTTGTGTGTTTGTCCTTTTATTGATATAAGTTTTTTGTAACACATGGTGGGTAGTGTCGAAATCCTAGGGTGTTGTTTTTGTCCTTTTATCATACTAGTGTAAATATTAATAAAATTTTAATCTGCCTTAAAAAATTATTTAGTTTAAAATTAATTTTATATTCACATAAGAATGTTTCCATTAAAATGCAGAGTTCATCATACTACTATGCCTTTAGTTTTTAGTGGGAAGCCACATACTTGAATATGACATTCTTAGAATTAGTCAATAAAGTTATAGAATGTAAACCTTCATAACACATGATGTTCTAATCATCCTTCAACTAATTTATCAACGTCTAGATACATAACTTGCATATTAATCCACCTTTGAAGACATAATTACTTTTATGGACTTTACATGCATGTTACAATCATATCAAGGTTTATCTCAAGATTTATAAGCTAACGATAAACCTAACTTAAAATATAAATGAAGTCGATATTTTAAAAGCATTAGGATCAATATAGATCACCCTTAGATAATTTAAAAAAAAAATTGTGGTTATATCCTACTCTTCATTATAGTCGTGAAGTGACCTCTAAGATATAATCAAGATCAATTTGGGGCATACCCAGATCTAGTCCATTCAACACATTATTGAGATTTTAAAATCATTTATATTGACTTTAATTAACATAACAAGATCCATAAATTAAATTTTTTGATACCACACATAGTCAATGGTAAATGAACCAAGCTCATATTATTCATATGAAACAATAATAGTAACCAATCCTTCCTAATATACTAAGATATTTTTTAGGGCCTTCATATTACACTCAGTTAGCGAGGGTGTGATGTTGCATATTTTAGTCTATAATTGTTTGTTAAGTGGTTTATTTTAGTATTTAATTTTTTATTAAATGCATACGTGTTTTTTCCTAAGTGGTTTATTTTAGTCTTCAATTATCTATTAAGTGCAACTGAGGGAGTGATGCACATTTGTTTGATTTTTTTAGTTGCTAATAGCAAATGGCCTCAATCATATTCATTAATGCTCATACTTTGTCTTTTTTATTGATCCTTTAAACATATAGTTTCTAGCGCATTTTTATGTATTTTATGTCCACCATGAAATTTTTTCATCATTATTTTTTCATAGTATCCAATTTAAAAATACATACAACCCCAACATTGTAAATGAATATTCTATTGTCTAAAAAAAAATATGATAAGTATGTAGGGTTTCATGGTATCACCAAATGCAATAATGCAAAAACTAGAAAAATTCATAGTCGTCCATCATGAATAATTGAAAGAGGATATTTTATTTTTGGGAAAGGGTAACCGAGTTCATGAGCACATATATTTTATGCATATTATACTTTTTCATGATCTCTATATATATACGAAACATGTTGTCATACATACATGGACATGGTAATTTTGTGTGTTTGTCATTTTATTTATATAATTTTTATGTAAAATAGTGTGGGTAGTGTCAACATATAAATGGAACTTAGTTTTAGGTCATTCTTCCTTAGAAAATTAATATGTTTTCCTGAAAAATGGAGTTGGATAACTCTTATTCTTTATATACCTCTATTTCTACAAGTTCTTAAACTCGATCAACTTGATATGTGTATACCATTACAAATAATGTAAAGGATGTGAGTTTTACCTTGCCTCTAATAAAGTGGATAAACGTCCTTGCATCTTTGATGCCATTATTTTATAAAGTTATAGAGTGACTCTATACCATGAGAAAATGCTGAAATGAGAAAATTCAGATGTTGTCTTTTGAAGGGAGTAGAGGGGTCTCTATCATTGTCACTTTTCTATTGTTATCCCACTTTATAATAATGTATTTTCATAATTACTTTCACACTCTACCTTTTAATATGCATACAACAACTAATTGGCATATGAAATGATGAATGATTCCCTATTACATTTCATTATGATCCATTCACACATGGCACATATATATGGTACATTACATGTGGCATAGAACATGCATAATCTACAAGGTAAGTTAATATTTTATTTAAAAAAATCTATGTCAACACAATTCATTGTCCTTGGTATATAAAATGGTTGTATGCATCATGTTACGATAGTAAAGCTAGGATAGAAATAATAGGACTCCTAGTTGATGAAGACATGTAGTGTATGCATATTGTAATTTATCATAATATGTATAGATATGAAACATGTTAGAATATATTCATGCACATGGTAACTTCTGTGTGTATTTCTTTTTGATGATATAAGTTTTTTGTAACACATGGTGGGTAGTGTCAAAATCCTAGGGTGTTGTGTATGTCCTTTTATCATACTTAACAACATAAATATTAAGAAAGTTTTATTCTACCTTAAAAATTTATTTAGTTTAAAATTATTTTGATATTCACATAAGAATGTTTCCATTAAAATTCAGAGTTCATCATACTACTATGCCTTTAGTTTTTAGTGGGAAGCCACATACTTGAATATGGCATTCTTAGAATTAGTCAATAAAGTTATAGAATGTAAACCTTCATAACACATGATGTTCTAATCATCCTTCAACTAATTTATCAAGGTCTAGATACATAACTCACATATTAATCCACCTTTGAAGACATAATTACTTTTATGTACTTTACATGCATGTTACAGTGATATCAAGGTTTTCTCAATATTTAGAAGCTAACGATAAACCTAACTTAAAATATAAATGAACTCGATATTCTAAAAGCATTAGGATCAATATAGATCACCGTTAGAAATTTTTTTAAAAAAAAATTGTGGTTATATCCTACTCTTCATTATAGTCGTGAAGTGACCTCTAAGATATAATCAAGATCAATGGGGAGCATACCCATATCTAGTTCTTTCAACACATTATTGAGATTTTAAAACCATTTATATTGTCTGTAATTAACATAGCAAGATCTATAAGTTGAATTTTTTGATACCAAACATAGTCAATGGTAAATGAACCAAGCTCATATTATTCATATGAAACAATAATAGTAACCAATCCTTCCTAATATACTAAGATATTTTTTAGCCCCTTCATATTACACTCAATTAACGAGGGTGTGATGTTGCATAATTTAATCTATAATTATTTGTTAAGTGGTTTATTTTAGTATTTAATGTTTTATTAAATGCATACGTGTTTTTTCCTAAGTGGTTTATTTTAGTCTTCAATTATCTATTAAGTGCAAGTGAGGGAGAGATGCACATTTGTTTGATTTTTTTGGTTGCTAATAACAAATGGCCTCAATCATATTCATTAATGCTCATACTTTGTCTTTTTTATTGATACTTTAAACATATAGTTTCTAGAGCATTTTTATGTATTTTATGTCCACCATGCAATTTTTTCATTTTTTTTTTGTAGTATCAAATTAAAAAATACATATCACTCCAACATTGTAAATGAATATTCTGTTGTCTAAAAAAATATATGATAAGTATGTAGGGTTCCATGGTATCACCGAATGGAATAATGAAAACACTATAAAAATTTATAGTCATCCATCATTAATAATTGAAAGAGGATTATTTTTTTTGGGAAAGGGTAACCGAGTTCATGAGCACATGTATTGTATGCATATTATACTTTCGCATGATCTCTATATATATACGAAACATGTTGTCACACATGCATGGACATGTGAACTTTTGTGTGTTTGTCATTTTATTTATATAATTTTTGTGTAAAAGAGTGTGGGTAGTGTCAACATATAAATGGAACTTAGTTTTAGGTCATTCTTCCTTAAAAATTAATATGTTTTCCTAAAAAATGGAGTTGGATAACTCTTATTCTTTAGATACCTCTATTTCTACAAGTTCTTAAACTCGATCAACTTGATATGTGTATACCATTACAAATAATGTAAAGGATGTGAGTTTTACCTTGCCTATAATAAAGTGGATAAACATCCTTGCATCTTTGATGCCATTATTTTATAAAGTTATAGTGTGACTCTATACCATTAGAAAATGCTGAAATGAGAAAATTCAGATGTTGTCTTATGGAGGGAGTAGAGGGGTCTCTATCATTGTCACTTTTTTATTGTTATCCCACTTTATAATAATGCATTTTTCATAATGACATTCACACTCTAAATTTTAATATGCATATAACAACTAATTGGCACATGACATGATGAATGAATCCCCATTACATTTCATTATGATCCATTCACACATGGCACATGTATATGGTACATGACATGTGGCATAGAACATGCAGAATCTTTAGGGTAAATTAATATTTTATTTAAAAAAATCTATGTCAACACAATTCATTGTCCTTGGTATATAAAATGGTTGTATGCGTCATGTTATGATAGTAAAGCTAGGACAGAAATAATAGGACTCCTAGTTGATGAAGACATGTAGTGTATGCATATTATACTTTATCATAATATGTATAGATATGAAACATGTTAGAATACATTCATGGACATGGTAGCTTTTGTGTGTTTGTCCTTTTACTGATATAATTTTTTTGTAACAGATGGTGGGTAGTGTCAAAATCCTAGGGTGTTGTGTTTGCCCTTTTATCATACTTACCAATATAAATATTAAGAAAATTTTAATCTGCCTTGAAAACTTATTTAGTTTAAAATTAATTTTATATTCACATAAGAATGTTTCCATTAAAATTCAAAGTTCATCATACTACTATGCCTTTAGTTTTTAGTGGGAAGCCACATACTTGAATATGACATTCTTAGAATTAGTCAATAAAGTTATAGAGTGTAAACCTTCATAACACATGATGTTCTAATCATCCTTCAACTAATTTATTAATGTCTAGATACATAACTTGCATATTAATCCACCTTTGAAGACATAATTAATTTTATGTACTTTACATGCATCTTACAATCACATCAAGGTTTATCTCAAGATTTATAAGCTAACGATAAACCTAACTTAAAATATAAATGAACTCGATATTCTAAAAGCATTAGGATCAATATAGATCAGCCTTAGATAATTAAAAAAAATTGTGGTCATATCCTACTCTTCATTATAATCGTGAAGTGACCTCTAAGATATAATCAAGATCAATGTGGGGGGGCATACCCAGATCTAGTCCGTCCAACACATTATTGAGATTTTAAAATCATTTATATTGTCTTTAATTAACATAGCAAGATCCATAAATTAAATTTTTTGATACCACACATAGTCAATGGTAAATGAGCCAAGCTCATATTATTCATATGAAACAATAATAGTAACCAATCCTTCCTAATATACTAAAATATTTGTTAGCCCCTTCATATTACACTTAGTTAGCGAGGGTGTGATGTTGCATATTTTAGTCTATAATTGTTTCTTAAGTGGTTTATTTTAGTATTTAATTTTTTATTAAATGCATACAGGTTTTTTCCTAAGTTGTTTATTTTAGTCTTCAATTATATATTAAGTGCAAGTGAGGGAGTGATGCAGATTTGTTTGATTTTTTTTGTTGCCAATAGCAAATGGTCTCAATCATATTCATTAATGCTCATACTTTGTCTTTTTTATTGATCCTTTAAACATATAGTTTCTAGAGCATATTTATGTAGTTTATGTCCACCATGCAATTTTTTCATCATTATTTTTTCATAGTATCCAATTTAAAAATACATACAACCCCAACATTGTAAATGAATATTCTATTGTCTAAAAAAAAAATGATATGTAGGGTTCCATGGTATCATCAAATGCAATAATGCAAAAACTAAAAAAAATTATAGTCATCCATCATGAATAATTGAAAGAGGATTTTTTATTTTTGGGAAAGGGTAACCTAGTTCATGAGCACATATATTTTATGCATATTATACTTTTTCATGATCTTTATATATATACGAAACATGTTGTCATACATGCATGGACATGGGATTTTTTTGTGTTTGTCATTTTATTTATATAATTTTTATGTAAAATAGTGTGGGTAGTGTCAACATATAAATGGAACTTAGTTTTAGGTCATTCTTCCTTAAAAATTAATATGTTTTCCTTATAAATGGAGTTGGATAACTCTTATTCATTAGATATCTTTATTTCTACAAGTTCTTAAACTTGATTAACTTGATAAAGAATTAATACATAGTAAAATGAAGGACATTAACATAAAATACATGTAGTAATATCCCCTTAATAAGGAAACATAGTAGATTTTATTTATTCAAGATAGATATGTATATATAGTTTTCTAATGGTAAAAGTCTCATTATGCTAAACAAATCCATTCATAATATGATCTGATAACATATTTCCACTCTCTTATTTTTATCTTCTTTTGTATCTGAGAATAGTATGTCATAACATTTGAAATTATGTATCACACAAATATAGTGAATCTCGACAAACTAAATAATCCATCAAACATAAAATATTTCTTTGAACATTTCTTCTTCTCTTTCATTCCTTCTTTTATGTTGAACCAACCTTGTATTTCTATTACAAAAAAAATGAATATAATTTATTTCAGAACAAAAAAATATAAACCACATTAATTTAATTCAAGAGCAAGAGGGATTGAAAATGGAGGATAAAATTAAATACCTTTTCCTTTGATTCTCATCTTCTCATCTTCTCCTCTTCACATTCTTGTTTGTAGCCAAGGTATTTTATTTTTCCTATCAAGTTTTGTAACTCGTGTGTAATCATAAGATGTGAATATATTGGTGAAAAAATGACTATAATGGAAAACACATAATGTATGGCTTATCTTCATATAGCTTGAGTTATTATTCTATATTTGCCAAACCTTTAGTGCTTAAATCATCAAAGTCATAAATCTTATGGCAACTAAAATTCCACATCAACATAATTTTCACAACAAACATGTGAGTATGTTTCTTGATCATAAATGGTGACATGTTCCTATGTAAGTAAAAACACATCAAATAAGATCCCAATCCCATTTCATAACACTATAAAAAATGGTTTTGAAGTACGATAAAAGATTAAAAATGGTAAAAAAAGGTAATATTTAAATAATTTAACAAAAGATTACTTATACTATAACAAGAAAAGTTTAGCATAACTTTAGCATTGTCATTATGATGATGCCTAGTATTTCACTCTTAATTCATAATGCAATCTGAGTGTGTTAAAACTATTTATATAAACCATCATGCGTTAGTAAATGAAATCAAAGATATACCAAATATACCTCTATATTATCTATGACTAAATAGTTTTTACTCATCAATAACATACATATTCCTCAAAGGGTCTATTAACATTCTTATAAATTAAAATGATCCCATCTATATAGTGGTTCCCTACCCACCCCAATCATTAGTTGGAGAGTGGAATAGTGCATTTGGTTTCAACCCAAAACATAAAAGTATATGCCTAAATTAGTTTATGAATGAGACCCAAATAGGGTTTTGAAAGAGATACAATAAAAAATAGAAAACATGTAACTCAATTTAAATCACATTATCTCATTAACGAAAAAACCTAGTCAATGGACCAAAAAAATAAATGTGAACAAGACCCCAATAACCAACATATAAATATAAAAGATTCATAATACATAAAGAATGTAACAAAATTATCCAAAATATAATTTAATAAGATGGACAATAGTATATCATTACATAGAATGTAAAAGGTATTATATAGACATGTAATATGTAGGGAAGTATATAGACTAAAATAAGATGGATAACAATAGACCATTATAGAGATCGATCATCCATTGGCTCCTTTAATTTATGTAAAAAGATGGATAACAGTATACCATTACATAGAATGTAAAGGGTCTTATACATACAAGCAAGGTGTAGGGTATTATACAGACTATAATATAGGGTTTAGGGTTTATATATATATATATATATATATATATATATATATATATATATATATATATATATATATATATATATATCATTACAAAGAATGTAAAGGAAGTGAGTTTTCCCTTACCTCCAAGAAAGTGGATAGGCTATCCTTGCATATTTGATAGTGTTATTTTGTATAAAGTTATTATGTGATTATATACAGAGAGGAAATGATGAAATCTAGATGATGTCTTATGGAGGGAGAAGAGGGGTCTCTAACATGGTCACTTTCTTATTGTTATTCCACTTTAAAATAATGCATTTTCTTGATGACTTCGACACTCAAATTTTGAAAATGAATGTAACATCTAATTGACACATTATGGTTCATGAATCACCACTACACTTTATTATGATCCATACCAATATGAAACTTGTAGATAACACATGCCATGTGGAATTGAAAATATGAGCAAGACCACAGAAAACCAACAAAGAAAGATAAAAGATTCATAATAAATTTCCTTTATAACAACCAATTCTAGATTGATTTAGCAATACATAAGACAAATAAACAAAGACTTATCATATAAATAATTAACCATTGAAATCATAATAGATTATATAAGTAGACAAATAGACTGCACACAACTCATAAATCAAACTACAAGATAGGGTCTGAATATAAGAATCAAGAAATAGGTAGAGGTGTCTCAAATTTGGATCTAATTCATACTATACTATAAGCATATACATGTATACCTTATGTTTTAATCTAAACTAAGTGTTCCACTTTCTAACCTAGCTCATACTAAGGCAACACCTACAATCATACAAAATGGAATCAATAGTACCTATTAATTCTATCTCAAAATAAATCAAGTACAATAAGTCTAAAATAAAAACTCAAAAAAAGAAACCATCATGCATCAGTAAGTGAAATAATAAAATATACTAAATTGACCTATATATTATCTATGAGTAAAGGATTTTTATGCATTAATAACATACTTATTCATCAAATATTCTATTAACATTCTTGGAATTTAAAATGAGCCCATCCATATAGTGGGTTCCTACCCACCCCAACCATTAGTTAGAGAGTGAAAAAGTGCATTTTATTTTAAACCCAAAATAGAAAACATATTTTAAATTAGTTTATGAATGAGACCTAAATAGGGTTTTGAAAGAGAATAAAAATTAAAAAACACTAAACTTGGTTTAAATCACATTATCTCATTAAAGTAAAAACCTAGTTAATGGATTAATCAACTAGCATGTGCTGAATAAATGTAAAACAACAAATAAAACCTAAGGGTGGTGGTTGGGTCCTAGGATGGCTTAGTTTTCAATGGCCTAAAACTACTCCCTTTTCTTCCTACCTAACCATTCCACTCTCTTCTTACCTGACTGTAGGGTGCTTGGATTTATAACTAGTGGTTTTTTGAACCAAGATTTAATGAAATAAACCCCTAGTTTCTCTTATAAAGATGTTATTCATAACAAGGCTCCTTTTTCTCCACCTTCAGTGTCTCCTAGTCCATATATTGTGAAAAAAAATAGAGGAAATCCCTATAGTGGAGATTTTTATTTCTAAGTTAAATGTTTTAATCTCTTCATTTGAAGATTATGCAGTCATTTGTAGGTTTAATGGGTTTTGACCTAGGTCAAAATATTTGCATAAATATATCTATGATATGTAGACCAAAACTTATGTGATCCATTTATGCTCTAAAGGTTTTTTCATAGTTTAGGTTTTTGGGATTAAGGATTATCAGAGAGCTTTTCAAGTGGGTCCATAGTTTTGGGGAAGAATTGGGCTCTTTGTTACTCAGTTCTTTGATTTTGATCTATAAAAAATGGTCTTATCCAAATGTTAATTTGGGTTCAGCTCCCAAACCTCTCTCTTACCTTCTAGCACCATAAATTGTGTGAAGCTATTGGTAACATTCTTGGAAGATTCATTAAGATAGATGTTGAGTAGGTTAAGAAAGGGTTATATACCTATGCTCATATTTGTGTGGAGGTTGACCTTAGCAAAGGTCTCCTTGATAGAATCCAATTGAAGCATGAAAACCTCCTTTGGCTCCAAACCTTGGATTATGAAAACACTGCCTTTTAATGTCATTTTTGTCACCAAACTAGTCATATCTAGGGAGTTTATCCTTAGGAAGGCAAGCCAAAAAAGATAAAAAAATCAGTCTTGTCATCCTAAAGGTTGGAAACCATATCAACAACCCTCTCTAAGCAAGGACACATAAAAATATAAAGAATACATAAGGAATAAATAAGGTTTAGAGTTTAGTGGAGAAATGTAAGTGATAAACTCCTATTTTAAAATGATATATGTAGATATTTCTCTAGGTAGAGGTATCAAAAGAGCACATGAATCTAAAAATTATGACTTTGATAAGGATCAACCATTATTTGAACCTTATAATAATCTTGTGTTACCAATGGTTATTACTAATCCGATGGATATTGGTCACCCAGAGTTTTGGACTAAGGTTCAAAATAAAAAGGGTTAAAAAGGTCATATGGTGGATATAGAACTCAGTCATCTATGATTTTTCTAGTCACCTTTTATTTTATTGCATGGATTTTGGGGTGTGACTTTTCTACCCATATTTTTTGTATGACTAACATTTTATGATTATTTATTTATCAATAAATGTGCACTTTTCAATTAAAAAAACCCTATCAACATACCAAACACATGAATCTGAGCAATGTGGTCTAATGTATTGAAATCATCATTGAATATGCACTAAATAGACTCCAAAATGGTGATAAGAAAATATATAACTAGCATAAATAACAACATCCTGAAATCCATCTTGAAATTACAAAGACATCTACTAATAGTAAACTAGAAATCAACTACACATTTTCCAACTCATATGATTTTCCTGACCCTAAGTGAGACTTCGATATGGCATTGTGCATTGGACTAGATAGAATTGATTTTGAAATTATTAAATCATATCTTACAATATATTATCATTCACTCCAAATTTCATATTGAACAACTGAAAGATTTATGTAAATTTGATCAAATTTTTGTAAATATTTGAGTTGTTCAATATGAACTTGGTATGAATGATAATCTACAATAAGATATGAGTAAATAATTTCAAAACTAATAAGTTAACCATTGAGAACATAATAGACTATACAAGTAGATAAAAAAATACATAGAACTTAGAAATAAAACTATAAGATGATGTTTGAACATAGGAATCAATCAAAGGCAAAGGTGTCTCAAATTTGGATCTCATTCATACTATACTATACTATAGCATATACATGTATACCTTATGTTTGAAATTTAACAAACTGTTTCACTTTCGAGCCTAACTCATACTAAGGCAACACTTACAATCTTACAAAATGACATCAATAGTACTTATTTAATATCTCAAAATAAATCTAATATAATAAGTCAAAAATAACATAATGTAAATGAAATATGTTGTAGCTGTCCCAAGTTCTTAATACATTAAAATAATGCTCAAATAATAATGGCAAACATAATATAAATTATGAGGGTTCATGATGATTGTTAGTCATTGTATCCAAGAAAGAAGAAAATATCCCATATGGTTGTACCCTTTTTATATGCTAAACCAATATTATGCTAAATAGGGTTCGAGATTAAACAATGTAGATAATCAAATTCATTATAGGTAACCAATAAGTATAGTAAATTCTTACTCTAAGATGCTTTAATGAATGTGGTGGATGCTTACGAAATTGGGTAATGCCACATGTGCTCATTCAAAGGTAAATAATGAATAAGGGAATGGAAAATGAGAAGTGAAATATGGGAAAGGTTAGTTCATTCCATTAACCCATTAACCCTTTGATGATGGGAGTGCCTTATCTATATGGTACATTCACATTTATGGCTTATGTGTCAGGGGGATAAAAAATCAATCAAAATACAACACTCATAGTTGGGATAACATTTGTTAACAACACATTAAGGCATAAAATAATGGTTAAGGCAAATGATAAAAATGGTTAAGGTAAATGCTATGGGTTAATCCAAATAAAGGTTGAAAATTAAATATTAATATCAATTGAACATTGAGTTTTTAATTTCATGCCTTTCTCTTGTTTGAATACTAATGGTCCAATGGAATGGACAAATGGGAGGGGCCCTCATAGTATCCAATAGGCACATGGTAATCATGCTAATAATTGACCTCCACATGCCTATTAGATACTTTATCTACACTCATAGTATCCAATAGGCATGTGGAGTTCACTCTAATGATTGACCTCAACATGCCTATTGGATACTCTATACACCCTCAGAGTATCTATCGGGCATGTGGAGGTCACACTAATAGATGATCTTTAAATGCATGTTAGATAATTCATCTACCCCCTCCCCCCTCTTTCCATTCCATTGGCTATTTATCCTTCCAATGAGGTACCCCACTTTGTACATCCTCTATTCTGAGTGTTACTAACTAATCCATTTATCATTAGTCTACCACTTACATTACCCTATTATCCCTCTATCAATGGCCCCCAATTATTACATACCTGACTCGAATATGAAACTAAATATTGACTCTGATTGGTCACATCTAATTACTCACTACTTTGTCCAACTATGTTGGGATTAACAATTTTCATTTACCTTAACATTTGTTATTTGTATTAACCATAGGTTATTTTCTTAACCATGATTATCACACTAAGAGTACTTGATGATTATGTTCAACATTAAGGATGTAAGAGGTGGGGCCCATCATTAGAGGGCTGATGATCTAATGGAATAGATGGAGGTCACACTAATAGTTGTAATTCCTATTAGATATTCTATCTACACTTAGAGTATCTAATAGGAATATGGAGTCCATGTAGACCATAAACCTCCATGTGCCTGATGGATACTCCATCTACCCTTTGAATATCTAGAAGGCATGTAGAGGTCACACTAATAAATGACCTCTATGTGCATGTTGGATGCTCTATCTTCCCTTGGAGTATCTATCAAGTAAGTGTAGGTCATGCTAATAGTTTACCTGCATGTGATTACTAGTTATTCCATCAACCCTCCCCTCTATCCATTCTATTAACCCAGTAACCCTTTGATGATGGACCCCACTTCTTACATCCATGTTTCTTAATGTAATTAGCTAGTACATTCAATGTGAGATAAAATAATTTAATAAGTGGGGTCCATTGAGAGAGGGATAATATGATAATGCAAGTGATGGGTTGAAAATAATAATAATATTAAATCATTTTAAAATCTCACATCCTTTCACTTAAGATAAGGTTTTCATCTATATAATAGGATAATGAAATATACGAAGCACCAATAGATAAAGTGAGTAGAGGGAACTTGGAGGTTAACTAATTTCATGATATCCCATGTTAAATTCACCATCTACTTATGTTCATAATGAAGGATATAATAATTGAGCCAACCCAAATAATTTATGAGCATTAAATGTAATCAACCAAAAATTTCAACATGGATGACAATATTTGTAGTTGACCTTTACATCCCCATTAGTTACTCTATCTATCAGCATTTTGTCTACTTGATTTATTTATAATATAAATAATAAAAAATAGATCCTTGTATGACATAATTTTTTTATAACAGAAGGCTATACTTTGTTTACAAGATAAGATTTTCTCACTAAGCATAACTAACTAGTATGTTTGGCATAGACCACCATGTTAGAAATTGACCCCTATTTGGCATAGATAACTAAAAGTTAAAATTTATCCCAATTAATCACCCACCATTTTGGATGTTCCATTTTGATGTCTATAGGTGCTTGTGCTCTATTACCCTATCACAATCAATAATAGGGAACAAGACATTGAACTAGTTGTACCTTATCCTAGGTGTGGTCAATTTTGATATCATGGCATTAGTTCAATGCCTTATTCCCTATAGGAAAATACATTAAATGATTTTATGATATAACTTATCACTCCATATGGTATCAAAAAGAGTGCTTTAATTAGATAGTGCATTCACATTTTTGACTGACATGTTGGGGGGCACCAAATAAGCCAAAATCTAACACTCATGGTTGGGATAACATTGTTAACAATATGTAAAGGCATTTAACAATGGTTAATGCATAAAATAATGGTTAAGTAAAATAATGACGGTTAAGGAAAATAATAAGAGTTAAGGCAAATGATGGGCATGGGCTTACAAAACACTTATTGCATTATTTTTTGTTGATAACTCAAACAAGTTAATAATAGAAGGATCATGGAAACCCATTGACTATATTTTTGACTACTTGAACATGATGGTGATTGTTTTGGAATGATTTTAGCATTTGACCCCATTTTGTGCTTAAGCGTGCATCTATCTTTTGTTACTAAGATCTTATTGAGGGTGGTTATATCTATTCCTTTAAACAATGATATGAATGGATGTTTCTAATGTTTAATTTCTTATTTATAATGAAAAGAGTCACATAGGTGGTGGATAACTTAGTACCATGTTTCTTTTAATGTTATGTTTCTCTTAGCTTAGTACTCAGTATAAGTGTTTCTTGTGGTCTTGAAAAGCACATATTGTGTTTATTTTTTTTGATAACTTAATGAAGTTCATAATATAAGGATCTTTGACTTCCATTTACTATATTTTTGATTTCTTGAAGCAGTTAATAATAGGTGGGGTAGAGTTGGAATTTTGTGAATAGTGTTTAGCTAATTGTATTCTTTTTTTTGCATAGGATCATGCACAACATATATTTCCTACATATAGCTATTTGATATGAACCATTGGTCTATATAATGGTCTATTATTGTCCATATTATTACAATATTTATAATTCCCTACATCTTGCTTATATGTATAATACCCTTTGTATTATGTATAATGGTCTATTTTTGTCCATCTTATTACAATATATATAATTACCCACATATTACTTGTGTGTATAATACCCTTTATATTATAGAAATACATTCATATTCAAAAACAACTGAAGCACACAAATATATAAAGCACATGATTTCTTGGTTGATCACATTCACATAATTTATTAATCAAGACATTAAAATTATATAAGAATAGTATTATAACAACATTCCCTAATAACAGGTTAGTTGTTCTAATAACTAAAAACTCACAACAAATAACTTCCCCTATAAATGATTTAAGATGGTTTTTCTAACAACCATTATTCATTTATTATTTCACTCTAATACAATATGTACATGATTTGCATACCAAATCACTTATAATAATATATTCTATTATTACTTACTTATATATGCTCACACTAAAGCTATGTTCACACTAGATATTCTCAACATTCCCTCCCTTAGTGTGAATTTAGGGATGTTGGGTTCACCCAAAAATACATCCATTAAAAATATGAGATTAATTATATTGAAATTATCATTTTATTGAAAAATACCTTTCAAGGCTTATTTGATATCTTATGAATATAAAATGACTTGACCTAACCAAACCAATAAAAAAAGACTCAAACTTTAAAGATGCAAAGGATATATAAATGACTACTAAACTACACTTAATAAATCATGTCTAACCACTAAAAAAATACACATATGCAACTAAACACAAAATATAAAATATACTAAATTATATATAAAATATAACTTGATAAACAATTAACCTGACTAAAGCTCATACCATAAAATATAAAAAACTTAAAATACACAACCACTTTAAATTATGAATTAAAACCTAAAAACTTAAAATAACTAGAAAACATAAGACTCTAACTACATATAAACTAAAAATAAAGCTAAACAACCTAAATATCTAAACATTAAAGACTTCAAAACAAATACTACATTTACGTGAATCTAATAAAAGTTATGGAATATCAAATAAAAGACACAAAATGTCTAAAAACTTTGACTCAGTCAAAGACTAAACCATTTAAGAAAGAAAAAACTATGGACAATTCAAAAATGGTTTGGAGAAAACTATGGGTGATGAGCACATATTCTGGGGAGCTCAAACCAAGCTAGGAGATTTGAGTCAGGATACAATGTAGTGTTGACTCAAGAGATTATTGCTACAATTATGTTAAGCTCCTTAGAAATTGCATGTTATATGGTGAGTGGAAGAAAAAGTGAGTGGAAAATTTGAAGGAGATTAAACCAAAATAGAGAATATGTAGGTGAGTTTAGTGTAGGATAGTGGTGATCCAATGTAGAAACTAAGTTACATTGAAACATATCCAGTGTTATCATTGAGATCAAATCCTTAAATATATTTATGAATCAACTCAAAAGGGTTTGTGCTACAAAGAAATCACAACATGAATGGCAATGCTAAGTGAACCATGGATAGGAAACTCAACGTAAAGAGGCGGTTGTAGGAGATGGGATGCATGTCTATGGAGAGCTCATCTTGAGGAGTTTGAGTGTAGATCTAAATCACCTTGAGGAGCTATGAGACTTGAATTTACCATGTCAAAGTAATATTGATCTATGAGAATCGATGTTGGATAGGAGTTACATGGCCTATTGATATACAACTTCATTTCATAAATATATCAATACAATGCCTTCCCAAGCATAATGACATTAACCTAGATTTGAAAACCTCACTAATAATGGTAAATCCTAGCATGAACAACTAGATGCTATAAATAACTTGATATCCTTGTACAGCCTATTTGTATATTTTTCTTCTAAAAATAAGAAAACTATAAATCAATGTGTGTGTGTGTGTGTGTGTGTGTGTGTGTGTGTGTGTGTGTGTGTGTGTGTGTGTGTGTGTGTGTGTCTGTGTGTGTGTTTAAAAAAAAAATTCAAAATGCCAATTGAACTTGTAGTGGTCTGCATTACATTATAACTGATAGACAGAGAGAATGTCTTTCAAATGGTAAGGATAATAGATGAAGTCTTCACTCCAAAATCCTTATGAAGAATAAGACCTTAATTATAGAGAGGTCCTTTAGGGTGCCTGATCTGATATCAAATATAGAAATACATTCATGTTCAAAAAGAGTCTAAGCTCACAAATATGTAGAGCACATGATTTCTTGGTCATTCACATTCACATGTTTTATTAATCAAGACATTACAATTATATATGAATAGTCTTATAACAACATTTCCCAATAGTCAATTATTTATTCTAATAACTAAAAACTCACAACTGATAACTTACCCTATCACTTATTTAAAATGTTCTAACAACCAATATTCCTTTTATATTTCACTCTGATATAATATCTATATGATTTGCATATGATTTAACCTTTTAGGGTTTTAATATGAAATTCCTATGTTTAGATTAAAGGGTTGAGATGTCTAAATTAGTTAAATAAAGTGCAATAATTAAGCACTAATTTGTTATAGCATTGTACCTTCTTTGAATTTCTAAAAATAGTAATAAATATGAATAAAAATATACTTATTTGAAAACTGACTATCATAGATGATTTGAGTTTTAAAAACTAGGTTCTGGATAGTTCTAAGTGTCATCAATAGGATTTTGGTATCTATTTCCTCACTAGATAGTAACACCCAATATGGATATTAGTGCCATGTTTGTGTAGTGTCCTCTAGGCAGCATTAATTTCCCTTTTATAGGACTATTCTTATTTTTTGGGAGCACTTATGCATGCATTTCTAGTTATTATTCATGCACACATAAACCTAGACCTATGTGTTGTGCCTGGAAAAATTGATTTAGTGTGTAAAACCTAATCCTCTTTACAAGTATGTCATGATAAATAATTATTTTTTCATTAGAAGGATAGGTTGTACATCCTTAACACCTTGTACTGAAGAGAGTTACCTACATACCAATACTTCAAAGAGTGATCAAGCTCGATATAGTTCACCCACCTAAAACTTGTTGCAAGTGTAAGTGAATGCTAGAATGAGAGTGGACTTAGATGCCTTGAATGTGATTGAGCTTTGAAATATTTGAAAACTAGGATTAGGGATAATTTATATGGTATTACCTAGAAGTAGGGTAGAATAGGGAACAAATACCTTAATTTTTCTCAACTTGACAGTGGTTTGAATGTGATTTTTGCATCTATTTTCCATCTAGTGAATAAAGGTCAATTAGAATTGTATTTATAGAGTTATGTCACTTATGTGGATAAGAAAATATGATTAGGCTAACCTTAGGAGAGGTACTCATTTGAAAAAGTATCCATTGGAAAGATCTAGGGCTAAGGAAGTCGCATCTAGTTGGGGACATTAGCGCTATGTGGTTGTAGTGTCCCAAACTTGGTGTTAATGTCAACTTGACAAACTACTAGCTAAGTTGGGTTGGTATCTGGGAAGATAGTTTAAGGACTATGTTTTAGCTGACTATAGGTGAATGTGGTATGTGTAATGATTGTAAAAGTGTGTATAATACTCTAAGATAGGTCTAGGGCTAAGCTAGGAATAGTGTAACTCAAATGACACTCTTATCATCCAATTACCACTTTTAAGTGATTGCATTTCCCCCCTTATGATAGTAATGAATCAAAGAGAAATGACTATTATAAAGTAAAAATAAGTGTACCTAGAATTACCTTGGAAGTGAAGCTCACGTAGTTGAGTCTAAGTGTGTGAATCTAGGTCTACATATGTGAAACATGATCCAAAGCAATGCTATGCAATGAAACATGAAAAAATCAATCCTTACTTAAGAGATGATCGAAAATAAAATACCATGTTGAAGTAATTTAATTGAGTAAAGTTTAGTAAAGAAATAAAAATAATGAATACGCCTCATTAGATACACAAACCAATGCATGAAAATAATGACAAACTATGTGTGTGAGTGTATATAGTGTTCATATCATTAAATAAATTGAACTGAGCTGATGGCTTGCTTAATCCTCATATGGGTGGCTCAATAACTCAATCCAGTTTTGATTCCATCATTGTCCACCCCTGCTTGGGGGATCTTGATCTTTGTGAATATTTTGGATAAGACTATAAGTGTGTCTAACCTTCTCATGTAGGTGGATCAAGAACTCAAGTAGGACATGACTCAACCATTACCCACCTATGTGAAGTAGATGCATTTGTAACTATTTTGTGTAAAGTACTAAAAGTATCTAACTGAGTAAATCTAACTATGTAGTTAGCCCATGACCACTCGGGTATATTAGGTAGATCTAGGCCATTCAAGAATGCCAACCATTATAATGGAGTAAGTCATGAATATGGTGACAACTTGGAATGTGATGATAAGTTTATACAATGTAGAGAATGACATGGAGTTTGCCATTCCATTTGATCAACCCATTTGAATCTAAGTATATGGAAACTATGTGCCACACACATGTCCCTAATTTGGTATTTGAGTAAATTGAATCTAAATTGAGTATGTAATAGTTTAATAAATGTAGCTAAACTAAACTTTGGAGTGATCATGTTGCAAATTATACCCTAAAATTTGATCAACTAGTATGAATCTGATATGAAATGAATGTATTTGAGGAAAATCTAGACATAATTGTCAAACCTATGTATTTATGCAAATATGTATTTTACTTGGTGTATTATTCTAGATGATATAGACTATCTTAAAGTTGGGGCTACTAGACATTAGTGCCCTATAGTGGACAATAGTGCATTGTGGTGCTAGTGTCCCAATCTAGTCTTTAATGTCTACCTAGTCTGATTTTTGAGTCTCCATTCTAGTTTGTGTCTACCTTGAGTCTGATGTCTAAAAATAAGCTTGTGTGGTAAAATGTATCTATGAATTGCAATTTAGGAGCTTGATCTCTACGATTAATCCCTAGGAAGTCCCCCTATTTTTAGGGTAGCTATAAAATCTATGTAATGACTTCCCTCTAAATAAGTATCTCTATAAAATGTGTTGGCCAGAGCATGTGCATGATATTCCAATATAATGTAAAAAATAATAACATAGAAATGTAAAGCTATCTAAGCATGAGTAAGTAAATTAAGATGTATGTTGTAATATAAAATTACACAAGGGTGTCAACATAAATGTAATCAATATGTATAACTCAAATCTGAGTAACTGCCTAGTGGGATGGGGCATGATGGTCATCATGGCTCCCAAGTAGGAAGGGTAGATGCAGGAGGTCCCTCATGGCATTAAAAATTGGTGTGTGTGTGTGTGTGTGTGTGTGTGTGACAATAAAATATAAGTGTCATGATGTAGAATCATATAAATAAGCATACATACAAGCACATGAGGCACACAAGAGATAGGCCAAGGGGCCACAATACAAGGTACATGTGCACATGTCACTAAATTTAAGAATGAATACATACAAGGACATATTCAAATGTCCACACACACAAGAAAAAATCAATTTGTCATAGAGCCACATATAATGACATGTTCAAATGTCTGCATATAAAATCAAGAAATAACACACAAGGGACATGGGCACATGTCCAAGACATACAAACAAAGAAGCTTCATAGATCCAAAGAATAATGGCATATTCAAATGCCTTTGAAGATAGAAGAAGCATAAGAAACAAAATCAAGACTAATTTAGGAATTATAAATCAAAGCATGTATAACTATGTAGTAAAAATATATGTAAATGCTAGGATGCATATGTATTGATTCTAAATAGTGATGGTCAACAAAATCTAAGTGACGAATAATAATGATCAATATCAGGATAAATCAATGCATAAACTGGAATGTATAGTATGTAAAGATAGAACCTAGTAGTAGTAACTATGTATGAGATGCCCCCAGGTGGGAAGATATATCAAATTTATAAACCTAGATTGGTTAAATTCCCCCAATGGGTATATGATAGCTAGTATGGGTCAGTGTAGTGCATCAGAGTCTTATCTAGAATCTGCAAGCACTTGATAAGAAAAAGTGAAGCATATGTGTTATAAAATTTATTATACTAGGATAACTAGCAATATGCAATATATGGCAAGTAGTATAAGTGTAAATATAGTAATACATACAATCTATAAATTTTGATTTTTTGAAATATTTGAATGTTTTTTGTAATTTGACATGTTAAATTATTTTTTTATTTTCTAAATATAAGCTATGTAAAATAAAATGAAAATAAACTATGTACAAGGAGTGAGAGAGAGAGAATAAAGTATGCACAAGGGTAGGAACCATACTAACCAATGAGTCTCATGGGATACTTGCTATAACTATGGCCTATATCAAAAAAATGAATGATAATATCTTGTGTAGTGTGATTTATATGTTGTAGTTGAATGTTATTGTAGTAGGAATATAATTATTGTTCATCATTGAAATCATAATAAGCTAGAGTGTTAGAGGGAATGTCCTCATGTTGTGGAGTTGTCCTTTTTGAATTGTTTTTTAAAATTTATTGATTGTGATTTTTCCCTTTAAAACTTTGATTATTTTAAACATACTATGTTGTGAAAGATCTTTTGCTAGAAAATCTTGTTTGAGAGTGCATGTTTGTTGAGCATGATTTTAACTTTGCAACTTAAGATCTTGATATTCTTGTAACATTTATTATGTATCTAGATGTTTTGACTTGATAAATTTTATCTGTGACTGATGTGCATTAGGATGTTCAATAAATCCTAAACCCTCTTCACCAATGTATCAATTGATAGAATAGGATAAGTGATGCCTTGGGCTTGTTTGCCCAAACCTTGACCATGATAAACCAACTATTGTAGATATCTATGACCAAAATTATACCATATTGAATGTTGATCCTACTTTTGGATAGGTATCTTTGCTTGATTTATATGTTCTTGTTGTATTGTTTCTATCTTTGATTATGCTTTTTGAACCTTTTATTGTTCTAAGTTATGCTTTGGTAACCATTGTTGTATATTTTCCATATTTGATCCTTTTTGAATTGGTAGATGTGCCATTATATGTTGTGTGGATGAATTGTCACTTTGTGAGTCATATGTTTCAATTATCTATTTTATTTTTCTTTTCAATGCTAAACATGAATCTTTGTGATGCCCATGCATTCTATGATATGCACAAAAATATCTAGATCTCCTCATTGGGTGTAGAGGAGGTAAGTTGATCAACTCATGTTTAATAATTTCCCTTGGTGTCTCACTTAAGCTCTTATTTTATCTTTGAATGATTTTTTAATCACTAGTTGTATATTTGTTTTGTTTTGATTTAGATTTATGATATGTAGCTTTGTTTGCCATAAATTGACTAGTTGAAGATGCATAAACATGATTTACACTATTGTGCCCTGGAGGCATTTGCCTTATAAATTATTTTTCCAATGTTGTAATATTTTCATGTAGTATTTGATTTTGATTTTTTAAACTTGTAATTATATTTTTCATATTGATAAGTTGATCACATTGAGTTTCACAAGTGCAAACCCTAGCTATTTTTATTTGAACATGTAGGCATATACCCTGTAGGGAAGAGGTGTGAATAGACTGAGTAGGGGGATTAGTGAAAGTGTTATAGGATACTTCATCTCACATAAAAATTATAACATAGACCTAGTTAGAGGGAAATTATCTATTGCCCTCATGGAGATGAGGAGGAGAAGGAGATTCTTTCATGTGCATAAGATATAACATTGAAACTTGAAACATAATTGTTAGCTTATGTGTTAAATACTCTATGTGTGTATGGGTTTGCTTGTTAATGTAATTACATATAAGAGAAAGATAACATGATATGAAATATGACATATATTGAAATTGATATAAATAATCATATTTACATGTGTTTATGTCTTTTATGAGTTCCTACTGAATTAAAGGGAACAAGCATGTAATTGAAAATATTAGATTTTGTAGTAAAAAGTTATTAATTTCGTGTCATTACAGTCATGATTATATGAAATACAAATTAGAAGATATATGGATCTAAAATATAAGTTTTGAAAATAAAATCCAAGTGTAAATAAAAAAGGATACAAACCCTAAGTGTGTCTAGGGTTAGGTTTGATTTGAATTTAGGGTTTTTTTTGCAACAAATTTAAATTATATTTAAATAAATTGAAAACCTAATATGTGATTAATTTAATTAGCTAGGTTGTCTAAAAAATCAAAAAATTATAAGTATTCAGACCTAATCTATTGCACAAAAATTTGGATTAATACAAACTAGGGTTTGAAGTAATATGGGTTCACCAAATGATTTAACCTTTTAGGGTTTTACTATGAAAATCCTATGTTTAGATTAAAGGGCTGAGATGTCTAAATCAGTTAAATAAATTTCAATAATTAAGTCTAATTTTATATATAATTTAACCTCATTTGAATTTTTAAAATATCAATAAATAGGCATAAATATAGACTTATCTAAAAAGTGACTGTTGTAGATGATCTAGGTTCTTAAAACTGGGTTTTGGACAATTCTAATTGTCATCAAAAGGATTTTGGTATTTATTTCCTCACTGGATAGTAATGCCTAGTATGGACATTAGCACCATGTTTGTGTAGTATCCTTTAGGTGGTAGTAGTGTCCCTTTTTTAGGACTATTCCTATTTTATGGGAACATTTTCACCAATGTTTTTAGGTCCTATTATTGCACACATGAAACTTAGAACTATGTGTTGTGCCTAGAAAACTTGATTTAGTGGGAAAACCCTAATCCTCCTTATAATTATGGCATGAAAATAATTAGTTTTTCATTATTAAGATAGGATGGACATCCTCAACACCTTTTTGTAAACATAGTTTCCTACATACCAATACTCCAAAGAGGGATCAATCCTGGTGTAGTTCTCCCACCTAGTGTTTTATGCAAGTGTAAGCAAATGCTAAAATGAGAGTGGATTAGATGCCTTGAATGTGATTGAGCTTTGAAATATTTGAAAAATGGGCTTAGGGATGCTATAGATAGTAGTATATATAATTAGGGTACAATAGGGATAAATACCTTAATTTTTCTCAACTTGTCTTTGGTTTCAAAATGGGCTTAGGGATGCTATAGATATTAGTATATATAATTAGGGTACAATAGGGATAAATACCTTAATTTTGCATCTATTTTTGATATAGTGCATATAAGTCAATTAGAATTATATTTATAGAGTTATGTTGCTTGTACAGATAAGGAAATATGCTTAGGCCAACCTTAGGAGGGGCACACATTTGAAAAAGTATCCATTGGGAAGATCTAGGGCTAAGGATAGGAGTACCCAATTAGGGACATTAGTGCCATGTGGTTGTAGTGTCCCAAATGTGGTGGTAATGTCCACTTAGTGAACTGCTAAGCAAGTTAGGTTGGGATCTAGGAATACAATTCTAGGACTATATTTTGGCTAACTATAGGTGAATTTGGTTTGCATAATGACTGAAAAAGTGTTTCTAAGACTCTAAGATAGGTCTAGGGATAAGCTAGGAATAGGGTAACTCAAGCGACACTTGTAGCATCCAATTACTACTTTTAGATTATTACAACATACCAAATCAATTAAAACAATATATTTTATTATTACTTACCTATTTATGCTTACATTAAATCTATGTTCACACTAGATATTATGTATAGTGATCTAATATTGTCCATATTTATACATAAAGTAAAGGAACCAATGAACCAGTTGTTATTTACCTTAAAATATTGTTAACAAATGTTATCCCAGTCATGAAATGTAAACATATCATCTAGTTAAGGCCCTTTCATGATATTTAATATTGACAATTAACAACATTAGAACTTTATATAGAGTGACAATTCATTAGTTCCTTTCCTTTATGTAGTAGGAATGATTATTTTACTGGTTATGTGAAGGGTGTATGCACCTATATCTACTCACCTTAATCATTCTATTAATTCTACTAATTTATACAATAACTATAATCCTAGATAATTAATTAGAATCATATTCCCCATATAATATTTCCTACACCCCGTAAACCTTTCTATACCCCTATGACTAATTAATCACCCCATTATCCTACTAACAATCCTACTTAACTACTAATATTATTACATTAACTACCCACTAGCCCACTTACAAATTAAAAATTCTTATTTATTCAACTATGCCCTAGCTAACCTACCATCCTATCCCCTCCTACATCTCTATGAACCTTAAACCCCATTTAATCCTCATCTAGTCCCTATTATCCCCTAAAATAGCCAAGAAATCTCTAGAACTAGAGAAGCCTCGCTAAGATTCTAGAAGTCTCTAAACTAAAGGCTCCTAAATAATTCAAAATTACCCTAAAACTCCCTCCACCATCCTTTAAATACCCATGCTTGGGCCATGGCCAAGTTAATTTAGAAATCCATAAGCCTTGCATATACTCTCATATTCAACCATCTTAGAGCATCCTCATACTCTTTAAATCCATTTAACCTTTCAAGGAAGCCATTAGAGTCATCTTGAAGCTACTATCAAGAAATCCACATCCAAATCATATTACATTGAAATCAGTTGGAAAATCTTGGAGAGAAGATACAAGGGACAAGGTGATGGTAAGATTTCATTATTAAGTTGTTGATTGTTCCTTTATTTTCCTCTTTATGATGTTATTATGATTTTGGGTTTAAGTTACTATTTATAGTAGTTTTAATCAATAACTCAAAAATAGAATCACACATTGGCAACCACGATGGGACAACCCCTTAAAATTAAACATTTTTTTATTGGATGTGTTTTATAACTTGTAGGATTGATTGGATGAAGGAAAACCTTTAGATTTTATCAACTTTTGACATCTACGTAAATGATGGTTTTTCTCTACAAATCATGCTATTGCAATAGTGATTTTGAATTATAAAAACTGATTTTACACTAACTATATTTTTTAACTACTAATACTTAACTATTTTGATAAGTCTTTAGCCTTTTGCAATAATGCAACTCACAAAGGGCAAATTTGCTAAAAAATTATATTTTTGAATTTAAACTATGGTTTTGCTTTAATACTATCTTAAAGTCAAAAATTGGTTTATATATACATCTTTTAATTCCTATGGGCTTATATTAACTCATTTTGTTTTGCCAGGATTAGACTAAATCTATAAGCCTTAATATTAATACTTGTCTTATATCAAGCAATACCATTGATTTGCAGTCACATTATTAACATAAAGTCATGGTATTACCTAGTAAAAGGTGATTTTGACTTTTCTGACTAAACCATTAGGATGGTCTACTTACCTTGAATTTCTAACACTTTTCCTATCTCTATTTTGTTATTATATGTACACAGGAAGGGGAGGTGTTGCCTAGATTAATATAAAACATCTTTAAGGTACCCTTTTATCTATTGAGTACAATACCACATATTTACACCAATGTTATTGACTGATAAGTCATGATTATGCAAGTTTAGGCTTGATTTTTTAGGAAACAAATAATATTTGTTGTTGTTTACTCTCTACTGCTAAACTTTAAAAATCTAGTCTAATTAGTTTGTTGTCAAAATAGTCTTAGGATTTTCTTATTTTATAATATTTAATTAGTTTATTTTAATTACTTACAAAATCATGAGTTATGAAAAGCATTTTGATTTATTATAGGTAGTTTTAATTAACAATAGGTAATTTTGACTTATATATATTAGACAATACATATTTATATTTTAATCCCTTTAACTTCTAGGAAAAATATAAAAATTCTTGATATCTTCCACATTATACATATAAATTTAGAACTTACATTTTATAAATAATCAAGTTTTAAATGTCAAATCTTATATAGTATTGTGTTTATATTTCTGTATACTTTTGTAAATATTTTACCTTTTTAAATATTTTTTCAATCTAACTACTAGATTTTTAGGGACTTTCTTTGGCTAAAAATTTGCATATTACAATTCATAGTATTGTATTTTGACTCGTAATATTGACTAACCACTTATGATTTTGCATAAATCATATAGTTTCAATCACAATTAGTTTACTACTTGCAAAACCACATATTAGATAGTTGAGATATTGCCCAAGACATATGGTTTTGTGCTCACTATAAGTGGTTCTGCATTAACTGACTATGTAATTGCATTTTTGTAGGTACAAAAGTAGTTTTGACTAATTCAAAATTGCTAATCAATTTATGTAGGGCCATCTTAACGAGAGGCACTAGATTAGCTTACTAACTTATGTTCTTGTAGGGATATTTCCTAACCTAAGAAATTTAATGTTGAACTTGTATATATCTTTACTTGTTTGTTTAATTTTCTTACATAGGTAATTAATTAGATAAATAAATTTTACTTGCTTGTTTGTCAACCCATTAGGATAACATGTGATGTGGAATTAATCCCCATGCACTTGCTTACTCACTAGGTGTTGGTGGCATATATTTAATCACCACATATTCAATAAAACTTCATATTCTGATAGAGTATAAATATCATGGATAGTTGTTATGTTAAACGGTTAACCCCATATAAGTCATTTATAAAGGGGAAGAGTTAATTATTTTAACCAGGTATTAGACAACACCCTATACATATTTGGTCCCCACATACCTTCATGTATCTTAGGGACACTCCTAGATACCCTTGTATATACCTAATATAGGACCTATCATCCATAAAAAGTGCTCTACTTCTAGAGTCAGTATCATCTCCCAAGTGACCATCAAATGGAGACAAGGTTGAGAGGGTTTTTTAAATTTCATAATAGATCATTGGCTCATAAGCTCACCCATGAAGCCCTTAGACGGTACATACATCGGGTTATACACCCTTTTGGTTGACTAAATATAGGGTTTATAATTAGGTGTGCTTGTGTTCATGTTATGCTAAGGCCCATATTATTTATGAACCAAATTAGCTTATCCCTTTTATTACTAAAAAAACCTAATGAAACCTTAAGACATATCACATCTTAGGATCAAACCAAATTATTTTATTTTCATATCACCATCCATACTTTTTTGGGTATTAAACTTTTTCTTGGAACCAAAACTTTAGTGGTCACTCATCACTTCATTCACCCATCCTGGATCAAACTTTTTCAAAGTTGACAACCTTGTTTAGTTTAGTATAACACCCATCATATTATCATCTTGATTATTCATACCTAGCACCCATCTAATCCTCATCTTGATAGTGTGAAGGGCATCTAGTCACCTCATCCTCTTTGTATCCTTACTAGATTTAACCCTTATAAGTTTATTACTTTGATAATATTTGATCACTCTAGTATTCTTATCTTCAAATTCAAATCTAAATCACATCTAAACACCTTTCTTGGCCACTTTTAGTCTTAGGTTTAAGAAAAAATTAGTATCCAAAGTCACCTTCTCTCTTGTCATCCAATATCAAAGTCACACCTAATAAATATTCTCACGTCACCTTCACCATCTACCATGCTATTATAACCATTGCCCAAATTATAACAATGGGACAAGGATCTAATGAAAAAAATGACATCCTTGGGAATCTAGGTGAATGAAACTGGGATAATGATGATACACATAGTGACATACACACCCCTGGAGAGGAAGACTAGTTTACAAATGACTTATTCCATAGTGATGATGTTAGGGCATAGTTTGACCAATACATTTATGAGAACCGTGATCAAATTCTCACCCAGGTCATTGGAATGGGTGGCACACTACCCCTTACCTTTGACCTAAGCCTCTTACAACATCTCATCTACCCATCCACTAGACCTAATACTCCACCTCGTCAAAATAACATCAACCAAAAACAATAAGAAGATAATCTTGTAGATCGTGAACAAGAAATTGAAGAAGAAAAAAAACCCCCATAAAATAATCATGTTGAGGCTGATAGGAGGAGATCTAACTTAGAGGATCAATTAAAACAATTAACTCAAAAAATTAATTCCCTTGGCTCCCAATTTCATGATCAAAACCAAAGACCCACTTCACCAAGATAAAACATTAGAAATACCAATCTTGATCACTCAAGACCTAATACGAGCCAAACACAAGCCTCTAGTCCCCTAATGGACCCTTCATTCACTCAAGAGTGGAGAATGATGAAATAGACTCTTCAAAAAAATAATCCTCACACCTAAGAAATGACATATAAATATGAAGACTTTTGTATATCTCCCTCAGATATGAGTATCTTTCAACTACATTTCCCATCACTTTGAGATTCTAAAATTTAAAAAATATAAGGGAAAAGGGATTCCACATGACCATATGCAAGAATTATATGTGACATGCCATGAGGTTAACTATGATGATGGTAACCTTCTCAGAATCTTCCCCAAAAGTCTCATAGGACATGCATTATAGTGGTTTATGCATATACCTAAAGGGTTTATATCTAGTTTTGGAGAACTAACAGATAAGTTTATATGACACTTATCCTTCAATATTGAACATGACATCTACATTATATATCTTTATAATACTAATCAAATAAATAGGGAGAAGTTAGCATCATTCCTACAATGGTGGAGAGGCCTCGCTAGTCAATTCTGTTGCATTGTCCCTAAAAAGGAGTTGGCCAAGATATTTATTGACAATCTCAATGCTAAATTAAAATACCAATTAAAACTATTGTGTGCCAAGTCTTTCAACTAAATAATAGAAAAGGGGATTCAAATTAAAAAAACACTCACTAAGAAGGGGATATTATATATAATACCTAAAATGAACAGAGTTAGAAATAAGATAATACTTTTTTAGTTAAGCCCAAGGTCTTTAATAAGAATAACAATGTCATAGGGGATGGTGTAACAAATTATAAACATGTCAAGACAATGTAGGAAGCTTCCTCTACCATTAAAAAGAAAAATGTCTCTATTTTAAGGGTACCAAGGGGAAAACCAAAGCTCTAAATTAAAAAGAGGCCTCTAAATACTCTTGGTGTACCTAAAAAAAAGGGTTTGATAATAATTAATCACTGGTAATATGATTACTATCCCTAAAATTTGACCATTGGATGATATCAAGACACATCCAGATTGATTTCAGGAAGATGAATTTTTTCCAATATCATAAATTCAAGGGACATGATACTGAGAAGTGTTTGCAATTAAGGCATTTCATCTAAGGTTTAATTCAGAAAGGAGATGTATAAGTAAAAGGGGAGAGCCCAACTAGTCAATCCAATAATTAACAGTTGGATATATAGCAATACCCCTTGCTTAAGCTTGATCAAAGGAAAATGAAACCACTAAAGGATCAGGGTCAAGCCTCCACCTCGAATAGAACCGATTATCACTCCATCCCATATCAATACATTAATACCATTAAAATATAAGTCCCTAAAGATCCCACACATACACCATCCACCATCCTTACAATTAATAGGGCAACAACTAATTGTGTAGTTACTACATGATATTGAAAGATCATCATTCTTGAAGCACCTCCAAAAGACCCATCCACCTCCACATCTTAAAGAGTCAATATATCTAAAAAAGTCTTGAGTTTTTCCAAAAAACCATATGATATTATCCATTATCTTGATAAGACTTTGGCCCAAATCTCTCTCAGTAATTTTCTTAAGACATCATTAGTACAATAAGAGATTCTCAATCAAGTCTTAAGCAAACCAAAAGTCCCCATTGATATTGAAACAAGCCAATTTCAATATTTGGTGGGTCATTTATCTCCTAATAAATTAATTTCAGTGATAAGGATATGCCACCTATATGCTCTCACAATAACTATCCATTATTTATTGAAATTTCCATTGCCAATCATAAGATCCCACATGTACTTATAGGAGGTTCAGCCTTGAATTTGTGCAGTCTTGACTTTCTCAAGAAATTGGGGTACTTTGAGTTTTCATTAGGGCCTACTTTGATAATGATCAAAGCATATGATGATAATGAGAGGCTATCTACAATCATTATTTATCTTCCTATAGTTGTGGGACCCATAGTCCACCAAACCCTAAATCATGTAGTGGACATTGATCTCTTATATAATTTACTTCTAGGAATCCCATGGATTTATAAAATGAGATTAGTTACCTCTACCATCCATTAATTCCTAAAATTCCATCATTTAGGAATGGAGGTTACCATCTCAAGGGGAATAAAACACTTTCATGGCTATTAAATGAGTCAATCTAATCCTACTTTCTATTACACCAACACTCATAGTTCCCCTTATAATCCCAAAGCTGTAAATTATATCCACCATAATGATATATCACCTACCTCATCTGAATCCCCAAACATCACTCCTCTTAGGATCACTTTTAAGGGTTGTGGGGAGTATGAATACAAAACCCTCTGTGTTGGAAATATACCATTACCCCCACGTAGTTGTGGGTCCCTTGCTATGAGGTAAGATAAACCCGTTATTTACCAATTCGGGTCCATGACCTTCAATAGTGTAGGTATTTTATAAAATAAATACTTTGAATAACCTAATGATTCATGGCTCATTCTTGAAGATGAATCCTAGAATTTCATAAGCAAAAGTATCCATAACTTCAAAATATGAATCAGAATATGATTTATCAGGGAAAAGGACTAGGAAGGGATGAACAAGGTAGGCTAGAACCTATAAGGGTTCATGAACACCTAAAACATCTTGGCGTAGGGTATAAACCTAGTCAATATTGTTATGGATACTTTTTTGGTTCTTGAAGAGTCTATTCTAATAAATAAGTCAAAATTGGTTATGTCTATAGTCTTTACAAAGACCTGACGACCACTAATATCTTACCTAACACCACCATATCCACCATCAATGTCTACCTCTATTATCCAAAAGTCATAAATTGGAATAAGAGGAATGAGCCATATTTTAATATATTCCAAAGTGATGAGACCATTATTGAATATCTAAGAGCCAGAGATTTTATGTCATTAGGATACCATAAGAAAGGATTCTCTATCTAATTTAGAGATCATCTACAATGGATAAAAAAATAAAAGGTATTAATTCTTATTCAAATCATTCACATAACTTAGATCTCATTGAGAACTTTTTGGTGTATTTTTAAATTTGAAAAATAAAGTCTATATGTCCAAATTATGGTTGGTCAAAGTTGGTCAAAATTCTATAAGATGGTTCAACATTGGTCAAACCTAGTAAAAAAGCATTAAAGGTGGACCAATGTGGTATGGACACACGACACACATTGGTATGTACACATGGTACAATAAATGATTTAATATCATGTTGATACATGGCATGTTAATCGATAGTTTGGTTTTAATAATGTGGAAAAAGCCTTAATAAGGCATGGGCTTACATGGAAATAGAACGCTATGAATAAACCCTTAAAATGTAATGTTTTATTTTAAAACATGTAATCTTCCACCAAGGCCATGTTTGGGCTAATTAAATCCTATTTAAATTTTGTAAAAAATCCCATGATGGGATGAGGAAATCCCATAAAATAAACATTGATCCCATGAAATTTGGGAAAGGATAATTAAAAATGCTAATTTAAAGCCTTAGATATTATAACCTTATGAAGGGATGAGAAATGGGATATTTTAAAGCCTTAATACTTTATAAATTAAATCCAACTTTGGTAAATGGGGATAAACATAATCATTCAAACCTAGGAGATAAACCAAAACGCCATATAATTTGTAAAGGGGATAATTCTAAATCCAATAAAAATTGTAAATTATCACACCCACTATATGTGGAGCCTCCAAAAGTATATAAAGGGGTGAGGGGTCATTGGAAAATCATAAAAAAAAATCTAAGTTCTCAAAGCACTCATTGGAGGAGAAAAAGAAGTGAAAAAGAGTTTGTTAGAAGTAACTTAATGTAGTGTGGAGATTTTGCAAAACCCATCTTTTTCAGGGCTTTCTCAAGTCAAGACAATTTCTTGGTATCCCATTCCAAGAGAACATTGTGATGTAATAATTAAATTTATTTTGAAATCATTTATATATTAGTTCATGTTTTATTGAACCCAGAGACATAGACCCTAAAAAGGTGAACTCTGTTATCAAGTGCAAGTGTATTTTTTGTATTTGAACATTTGCTTATTGTTATTTTTAATCATTAAATTGTTGGTTTTAAATTAATATGCCAATTTTCATGTAATTTTACAAGAAAATGAAAAATTGTTCCTTATCCATAAAAATGGAGTAAATTGGTTAAAATTGTCAAGTGTAATTTTTGGATCAAGTTTTAATTAACAAGTATCTATTTTTAAATAGTTTTTAATAAGTGAGGTCACTTACTATTTATGGATCAGTTTGGTATCAGATCTAGGTTCATGTTGGTGTAATTTTGATTTTAATCACATATTATAGAATACTATGGATCCAATGTTAGCTCAAGTTCAACTATTGTTGAATACCATTGCCACTACATTGATTCAATACTTGAAATCACAATAACAATGACAGTAAGCTACAGAATGAAGACATGAGTTGTAGATTGAGAAAATCCAATAGAGAATTTATTATTTGTAGGTGGAATTGTATCAAGAACATCATCAGAGGAAGAGGATGTGTGAAGACTCAAAAGTTTATAGACATTATGCTATAAGAGGACATATTGTAGAGAAATGTTGGATATTAAATCCAAGTCAGGATCCATGCCATTTCAAGAAGAAGAATGAGGAAAAAGGCAAGTGACTATCTATTTCCATAAGCAATCAATCATCCAGACTGTAGTACATTGTCAGTCCACTCTAGAGACTATAATATGACAACTTCTACTAGCCAAATTACTAGAGATTATGCTACACTCTGAGAATACCTAAAGGTAGAATGTCATTGCTATTATTAAGGATAAGTTTATGTATATTTATTTTTATTAGAGCTTTGGATCTAGTTACATAATTGAAGGTCTTGTACAATGTTTGGGATTGAAATTTCTTTCATTACCCCACACCAAGACATTTAGAGTAGCTAATGACATAATATGTGGACACGTGATACATTATTGTATCCTACATTTTGGTATTAGAGGTATATTATTTGATAAGTTTCTCTTTATATAGTCCCAAAAGAAATAGAGGATATCATTCTAGGTAATGTTTATCTCACATCCTAGTAGGCCAAGTACACAACATCAGGAGATGAAATATAGTTGATCGGTGATTATGCTTATGAGATTTAGCTTGGGACTAGTTAGCTAACCAAGTTAATTTTTGGTTATATTAGTGATTCCTCTGATTCTTATACTCTTGGTAGTCCTCTTGATGAGAACAATATTATAATTATGGAAGTGAATAATGATCTGATTATCAATGTGTCTTCTAACTCATATGTACATTCAAAAAATGAAAGCAATGAAATCAATTCTTTTGGATATATTAAGAATGTTAGGGACACTTTGTGTTCTAACTCTATACATTCATAAAGTAATTATGTTGGTACATTTGAGAAACACACAAGGGGAATAGGTTCTAAGTTACTAATAAATATGGGATTTAATGGAAAGGGCCTTAGAATTAATGGTCAAAGAATTATCCAACCTATTCAAGTTGAAAAGAGATTGCTTTACACAATATTAGGATACAAAAATGAAGGACAATATTTCCAAAAATTTGAGTTGAATAAGTACTCAAGTAGCAAGTCAGAACACCCTGAAGAACTAAAGGAAGCATTCTCAGAAGATGAAGCAATTAAATATGATGAGGCATCTTTAGATGACTTATCAAGGTATGAAAAGAGTAAATAATCAAATGTATCTTATAATTATGCCAATGAAAGACCTAAAAGGATGCTTAAGATACATGTCAATTCAAAAAAAAAGAAGAATGACAAAACAAATTTGCTTAAAGAAGACATGAAGTTTGGTTTTTACTTCAATCTTAAGGGGCAAATGCTGAAAAAAGATAAGCAAAGTCATCCACAACCTCAAGCAAAGGTTATAATTGCATCTTCAATCAAGAAAAATATAGAACCTCATCAATCAGAACCTAAAATAATAGTAATTAGGGAGGTGATAGTCAAGGATAAACTGACAGTGCATAATTTATCACCCTGGAGAGGTAAACAACATTTCTTCAAAAGAATAATTGTTAAGCATTCAAAGATAGATGTTATTTTTAATATAAATTATCAAAATAATGTAATTTATAAAGATTTTTTAGAAACCTTAGGTTTGAAAACTAAGCCAAATTTTATACATATTCATTGGTTTACATGTAAGCAAAACATGTAAACTAGGGTTTGTAGTTACCTCTAACTTCCTAGATGAAGTTGAATTAGATGTGGTTCCACTTCAATTTAGTGGAATTATCCTAGGTAAATCATACTTGTCTCTAAAAAATTCAATTTTATCTAAAAATAAAATTGGTATGACATTGTAAAAGATGGGATAGAATATCTCATGAGATCCCATCGCTTGAAAAAAGGGCAATGTTGATAACTTGTCATTATACTTTTGATATTTGGATTGTTATAGGAGAATATTGTTGATAGGAAATATAATATTGAATTTTATTCTATTTTACTCATGTATGTGGCAAAAGATGTTTTGGTAAGACAAGAAACTTCATGGAAGGGTAACAGGACCTTTACTATCAAGTTTCAATGGATTATTGGACTTTTGGAGACCAATAGCCTTCTTAATGGGGATGTGTGATCCAAAGATCATCTAAAAGGGCTTAAAAATAATAGGAATTAATTATTATTCAAACCATTCACACAATTTAGATCTTATTGAGAGCTTTCCAACTTATTTTTTGGTTTGAAAAATGGAGTACGTATGTGCAAGTTATGGTTGGTCAAAATTCTACAAGATGGGTCAACATTGGTCAAAGTTGGTCAAACCCATTCAACAAGAATTATAGGTGGACCAATGTGATATGGACACATAAAACACATTGGTATTTACACATGTCATAAAAATGATTCAATAGCACATTGATATGTGGCATGTTAATCGATGGTTTGGTTTTAATCATGTGGAAAAAGCCTTAATAAGGCATGGGCTTACATGAAAATGGAAGGATTTGAATAAACCCTTAAAATGTAATGTTTTATTTTAAAACATGTAATCTTCCACCAAGACCATGTTTGGGCTAATTAAATTCTATTTAAATTTTATAAAAAATCCCATGATGGGATGAGGAAAGCCCATAAGATAAACATTAATCCCATGAAATTTGGGAAAGGATAATTAAAAAGGCTAATTTAAAGACTTAGATATTGTAACCTCATGAAGGGATGAGAAATGGGCTATTTTAAAGCCTTGAGACTTTGTAAAAAAAATCCCACTTTAGTAAAGGGAGATAAACATAATCATTCAAACCTAGGGGATAAATCAAAACCCCATATAATTTGTAAAGGCGATAATTCTAAATCCCATAAAAATTATAAAGGGATGATTATCACACCCACTATATGTAGAGCCTCCAAAAGTATATAAAAGGATTAGGGGTCATTATAAAATCATTAAAAAAAAAATCATTCTAAGTTCTCAAAGCACTCATTGGAGGAGAACAAGAAGCGAAAAAGAGTTCGTTAGAAGTAACTCAATGCAGAGTGGAGATTTTGTGGAACCCATATTTTGTAGGAATTTATAAAGTCAAGATGATTTATTGGTAGCCCATTCTAGGAGCACATTATGATGTAAGAATTAATTTTATTTTGACATTATTTATATATTATTTCATGTTTTATCGAACCTAGAGACGTAGACCCAGAAAAGGTGAACTCTGAATTATCAAGTGCAAGTATACTATTTGTATTTGAAAATTTGATTATTGTTATTTTTAATCATTAAATTAATGGTTTTAAATTAATATTCCAATTTTCATGTAATTTTATGGGAAAATGAGAAATTGTTCCTTATCCATAAAAATGGAGTAAATTGGTTAAAATTGTCAAATGCCATTTTTGGATCAAGTTTTAATTAACAAGTATCCATTTTTAAATAGTTTTTAATAAGTGAGGTCACTTAATTTTTATGGATCACTATCAATATAAATGATTTTTCATATTTTGGAGAGCAACAAATGTCTCTAAATCAAATTGAAGAAGAGGAATATGAAGATGAGATTCCCTCTCCATATATGGAATAAATCCCACTCTCTCTTGATGAATAAGGTTCCCTCTCTAGAAGAATTTGCTTCAGAAGAAGAAGTACCACCACCCCCAAAATATCTATAGGACTAGTCACCTTTTCTTGTTTAGGTGGTTATATAAGTGAATATTAGAACAAATGAAAGACCTAAAATTGTCAAACTAGGGGCAATTTTTACATTCGAAGAGCAACAAGTATTCATTGATCTTTTCAAATAATATATAGATTGATTTGCATGGAGTTATGTTGACATTCTTGGGCTAGATTCAACCTTGGTAGTGTGTCATTTAGTGGTTCATCATAATGCAAAACCAGTTAAGCCAAAAATTCACAAAATGCAACCCAAGGTGGCCCTCTTGGTCAAAGAAGAATTACAAAATTTTCTATAAATTGGGTTTATTCAACCAATTGACTAATTTGAGTGGATATCTAACATTATCCTTTTATCCAAACCACATGGAGGAATATGAATATATACTAAATTATAGGGCATAAATAAGGGTTGTCCCAAAGATGATTTTCCCTTACCTAATATCAACATGATCATAGACTCTACCATAGGGTATAAGATGTTAGTCTTGATGGATGGTTTCTCCAGGTATAATCAAATTAAAATTACTCGCAAGGATCAACATAAAACATCATATATTACTCCATGGGGCACCTTCTATTACTAGATGATGCCTTTTGGTCTAAAAATTTTAGGAGCTACTTGCCAAAGTGCTATGACAATAATATTCCAAGATATGATGCATGATATTATAAAAGATTAGTTGGATGATATACTAGGATAGTCTAAGTTCTTATTAGAGAATTTTATAGTCCTAAGAAGAATTTTTGAGAGGCTCAATGAATATAAGGTTAGATTGAACCCTAATAAATGTGTATTTGGGGTCACCTCAGGTACACTTTTGGGGTTCATAGTCTCTAGGTGAGGCATTGAAGTAGATCTTGTAAAAGTAAAAGTTATTGTGGAAATGCCTCTCCCTAAGAACCTAAAGTTGTTAATAGGCCTTCAAGGGAAACTACATGCTATTTGTCAATTTATATCATAATTGGTAGATAAGTGTCATCCCTTCACCAATCTCTTAAAGAAGGGAGCTCATTTTGATAAGAACTCAAAATATCAAAAGGCTTTTGATAATATAAATGAATATTTGGTGAAGCCTCTAGTTTTATCACCACCTATCATAAGAAGTCCATTATTATTGTATATCTCTGCTTCACTTTATGCTATAGGGGCCTTACTAGCTCAGCATAATGATGAAGGTAAAGAAAGAGCAATTTATTATCTAAGCTGAATTATAATCCCATATGAGCTCAACTACACCCATATTGAAAAAGCTTGCTTGGATGTAGTCTTTGCCTCATAAAAAATCAATCATTATATGTTGAATAAATCTCATATCAAAGGTTGATCCCCTCAAGTACATGTTATCTAAATCAGATTTAATTGGTAGAATGGCTAAATGGATCATGCTACTAAGTGAATTTGACATAGAATATATAAATCAAAAATCCATTAAAGGATAAGCCATTGCAAATTAAATTGCAACACTTATTACAGACACCAAGCCTCTAATCATGGCCTTCTTATATGTGTCTATACTAGATATTGAAGAGTTAAACAATTGGAGGTTATATTTTGATGGATATTTCACCATGCATGGGTCAGGAGTATGAATCCTTTTGGTAACCCCATAAGGTGACCTAATATTGAAAGCATTTTGAATATCTTTCCCATTCACAAAGAATATTACTAAATATGAGGCCTTGATTTTCGGACTCCAACTTGCCATCTAGTGGAATATCCAACATCTACAAGTCTTTGGTGATTCTTAACTGATTATTAAATAGGTGAATGAAGAGTCCTAGACAAAATATTAGAAATTATTCCCTATAAACAATTAGTGGACTAATTAAAGTAAAAATTTTAGTCAAAAACATTTGAGCAGGTTCCTAGGGGAAATAATACAATCGTTAACTCAATCACCACTATTGGTTCTTTAATATATCTTCTAGAAGATGTACTTGAAGGAAATTTTCTAATTGAACAATTATTACTACCAACCCATCAATAAATGGCTCATTATCAAATTTGTGTTATAATTGATCCTAGTCTACCATGGTAACATGGCATTTATACTTACCTCCTTGACAACATACTACCACCATACCTCGATTATCATCAACAAAAATCCTTCATTCATCGCACAACCCATTATACCATTCTTTACATCATGATTTATCAACAAGGCTATGATGGGTCCTTGTTGAGATGCTTGACATCAGAAGAGGCTAGTCTTGTAATCAAGGAGGTCCATGATGGTATTTGTGGCAACCATGTCAGTGGGATGGCCGTAGCTAAGAAGTTTCTCTGGACTAGATGATATTAGCCCACAATAGATCATGATGCCTATTAGTATGTGCGTAAATGTGAAGCTTGTTAAAAGCATGGTAATATCATTCATGCCACTACACAAGAATTACAACCTATAATGATCCTATGGACATTATAAATATGGGGACTAGACCTAATTGGAAAGATTAATCCAAAATATTTATTGACAATTTCAATGCTAAATTAAAATACCAATTGAAACTGTAGTGTGCCAATTATTTTGATGAAATCATAGAAAAGGGGATTCAAATTGAAAAAAACTCACTGAGAAGTGGACTATTAAATTATGTACCCAAAATGAACAGAGCCAAAATCAGGATAATACCTTTTTAGTTAAGTCCAAGGTCTTCAACAAGAATTAAAATGTTGTAGGGGATGGTGTAACAGATTCTAAACATGTACAAATAATGTAGAAAGCTTTTCCTACCACTAAAAATTAAAATGTCTCTTCTATAAGGGTACCAAGAGGAAAAAATAAGATTTGAATGGGAAAGAGGTCTTTAAATAATCTCAGTATATCTACAAAAATGGTTTTACAATAATTAATTGATGCTAATATGATTACTCTTCTTAAAAATTGACCATTGGATGATAGCAAGACACCACCAGATTGGTATTAGGAAGATGAATTTTGCCAATATCAAAATGTCAATAGATATGATACCAAGAAGTGTATGCAATTAAGGCACTTCATCCAAGATTTAATTAAGAAAAGAGATATATAAGTAGAAGGGGAGAGCCCAACTAGTCAATCCAAGAATTGGTAGTTGGGTATATACCAAGACCCCTTGCTTAAGCATGATCATAGGCAACATAAACCACTAAAGGATTAGGGTCAAGACTCCACCTCCAATAGAACCAATTATCACTCCATCCCATATCAATACATTAATAACATTAAATTTTGAGGCCCCTAAGAGCCCACACTTATACCATCCACCATCCTTAAAATTAATAGGGAAACAACTGACTATGTAGTTACTACACAGTATGGAAAGATCACCATTCCTAGAGCACATCCAAAATACCCATCCACTTCCACATCTCAAAGAGTAAATATCTCTAAAAAAGTCTTGAGTTATTCCAACAAATCATATTCTATTATCCACCAACTAGAGAATACTTTGGCCCAAATCTCTCTCATTTATCTTATTAAGACATCGAGGGATTCTCAATCAAGTCTTAAATAAACTAAAAGTCCCCAATGATATTGACACAAGCCAATTTCAGGCTTTGGTGGGTCATTTATCTCCTTTCTAATAGATTTGTTTTAGTGCCAAGGATATCCCACCTATAGGTTCTCACCATAACTATCCATGATTCATTGAAAATTCTTATTACCAATCATAAGATCCTATAGGTACTTAGAGAAGGAGGGTCAACCTTGAATTTATGCAATCTTGACTTTCTTAAGAAATTGGGGTAATCTAAGTCTTCATTAAGGCCTAATTTGATAATGATCAAAGAATATGATTATAATGAGAGGATGTCTATAGG
>JARHVA010000503.1:295000-367500 GCA_037957365.1 Torreya grandis | reverse complement strand
ATGGAATAATTTACTGAATGGGTCAAAGCAATGTCACTAATTTATACCACATGTCTACAAATATCAAAATTCATTTTGAATCAAATTATTTATCATTTTGAAATCCCAACCAAATTTATATCAGATAATAAATTAGGAATTCAAAGACTTGTGCAATCACTATCACATTGAAGTAGTATATCTCTACACCCTACTATCCCCAGGGTAATGGTCAAGAAAAAGAAACTAATAAAATGCTTCTCAAAATTATTAAGAAAATTGTCAATGAAGCTAGTAGAAATTAGTATTTACAAATATATCCCACTCTTTGGTCTTATAGAGCTAGTGTTAGAACACCTACTAGGGCCACTCTGTATTCTCTAATCTATGGCATAAAATTTATCTTTCCCATTGAAGTTGAGCTCCCCTATTCACAAATCTATTTGTGAGGCATGATTAATAGTCATAATTCTAGATAAGAATGGCTATAAGATCTCAAGCTATGAGATGAAAAGCATCAAAATGCCTTGGATCACCTTAGGGCATATCAGAATAAATTTAAGGGCCAATATCACAAGAAGATCTAGTCTAGACAATTTAAATTTGGTGACCTAGTCCTAAAGGAAAATCATAAAAACACTAATGTAGACTGGGAAAAGAAAGGCAAATTTGAAGCAAATTAACTTGTGACCTATGTTATTATTACAAACTTTGGATCAAGAGCCTATAAATTGGCTACATTAGATGGTAATGAGCTTGATTATACCATAAATATTATGTATCAAAGCATTTTTACACTTAAGGGATCAAAATAACCTCTATCTATAAGTCCCTAGTCTTGGGGGCACATTCATCCATTTCCACTCCACATCTCACATATTTCCATTCCATTCTATCATTTCCATATGACCCTGATCCTACTAGTGGGTATATAATATATTCTTGGGAGAAATCAAGAGATATAAAATGGGGAAAATCATTGTTAAAAGTGTGAAGAGAATACCTGTTGAGGAGTTACTTGGAACATCTAATCCAATTTCAAACATCTAGTCATTCCATTTTAACATCTTAATACATATCCCAATTGCATCCTCCTCGATGACTCTTTTTCCTCTTAGCATCAATTGCATTCACATTTGTTTACCCCATTTATATTCTAATCATAAATCCACATGAACACACTAACCTCATCACTAAATAAGGGTCATATAATTTTCATACTAAAATATCCATAGTATGCTTGGTAACCAAATCCTGATCATTCATTTTAGACCCACAACATTGTCATTATAACTAGTTTTTTAATCTTTATCCCACCTACCAAAACTTTTGGGCACAATTTACCCTTGTAAATATCTATTTAACCATATCTTAATGGTCATTTTGTATATAGTTATCTTTCTTCCAATTTTTATTGCTTAGTTACTTTTTTCATTCTTAGGATTTATACCATCCTGTAAATAATACCATCCTCTTCCTTTTATTTGTAATGATTTGGTTATCATTGGAAATTATGTTTTTGAAATTATTTATGTCCTTTAATAACTTATTAAGATTCAATGTATATACCTTTAAGTCTTTATTAGGTTTTTCTTTGTTGTGTCAAAATTGAACTCTTAAGCATTATTCTTTGAACTTATTTTGTATTGTCCTTTATATAGTCAACATATATATCCACATGTAAATATTTCCAATAAGTTCATTAATAATCATTAAGTCTTGTAAATATTTTCTCCTCTTTTATGTAATAGTCAACAATCTTTTTTTTTTGTCTTGTTAAGTTGTATTTTTAAGTGTTAAAAAAATTATACTTTTTTGACAAAGGGAATGAGGATGGCCTTAAGTGACTACCGAACATAGAAATTGGTAATGTCACTAAATGGAGTTCCACTCAAATTCCCCCATGCACTTTTATTCAAGTGTGACCATGACTATATTCATGTCATGGGTACACTTATACTCACACATGTAAAAGAAAATTGGATTGATTACATCTCTAATGGCTTAAAGTCCCAACCCATTTCATCCCCCCACCAATCATTCCACTATCCTTTTTAACAATCCTAGACTACTACCCAAAACCCCACCCTCCTCCTTGGTGCACAAGGACTTTACCCAAAATTAGTTTTTGAAATCAATGGATTTAATTTATCTATATATCAGACCATATCATTATACCATCACAACATCACATAAATAAAAAAACACCATCTACATCTAAGTTGTAACACATAATAGTCATTCATATTATACAAACCATGATCATGATCACATCTCATCTAAATCAATATATCTAAACATATCATATAATCATAAATATACAATCATGTAATTTAAATCCATGACAACAGCATCCATATATCCATAACCAATAATCACATAAACATAAATAAATACATAAATCATCATGTACAACATAATCATAATAACAATCCAATATGTCCATAAGAGTCCATCTCAAAATATATAACTAAAAAATGGGCCCCATGGGCATCAATGTGCTAAAATAAATAAATGTCCATAATATAAACCCTATCTCACAAATGTAAGAATAGATAATTGTTATCTAGGTGGTCTCCTAATAGGTTGATGTACTAATTGGGAGGAACTAACTCTTAAATTTAGGGCATGTAGATCTATTGGCATTGCTTCCTCATATAAATATCTATAGTACTTAGGCCCTCATGTTAGATAGCCTATCTATCTCTTCACCATACCCATACCCCTATACTCTTGTAAAATATCATCCTCCTTGGCCTTCTCGGTCACCTATAGCTCTACCTCTCTCTCTCTCTCTCATTATCAACTACAAATATGAAATATTCCATCACAAGGATGCTATCCATGTGTCTCAATCATGAATCTACCCTTGGAGTGAGGTTATCTATCCATCTTGAGCCTATCTCTAACTCAATTTCCCCTATAAATCTAACACCTAACCCATCAAGCCTATAACCTATCTAAGTATGACCCCCATCTAAATATCCCTTTAAATGTCTTATCTCATTCAACTGATAAAAATACAACCTCTATAGCCTAAGCATGTACCTATCTCATTAGTCTATCCAATATGCCTAATCATCCTCACTTAAAGGTTGCCTGGACAATCCTACATCAGCTGCATCTACTTTTCTACTTGTCTAATCTCCACCTCTAGTCTAGTCTCTATCTTAGACCCCCTGATATCCTGCATCAATATCCCTAACATCTAGACCTACTTACACATCATGTTAACCCTATACCTGAAGATGTGGTCTCTATGCTTGCTCCTCCCTAGCTGATCCCTTGCTTGTAGTAATATCTATGTATACCCCCTCCTCACTCCTAATGGCCTTCTAAGTAATCTATGAGGCCATCTCTAGGATTGCTAAGCTATATATGTCATAATCACTCTTATATCTAGTATGGGAATCTAATAATCCCATGTAATAGTGGAAATACTCTCATAATATACACTTGTTAGTGATCTATCTATGGAAGGCCCCCAATATGGCCGCTATCTATCATTGTAAGCAAACAAATGCCCCTCTTTGAGAACATCTTATTACCTCTCAAACTAACACTATACCTGATCTAGCCTAATCTCTTAATGATATAGTCACATCGACTAGTCAAATAATACTCTATGGAATAAATCATGTAACATACACATCCTCAACCCATCCCCACTAGACCTATTTATAATGCATCCAAGTGATCTAATAAGCTCTCAAACTATCAAATGCTTATCTATAAAATTGTACATCACTGAAAAAGGATCTATGCACTCTAATAATAATATACCATCTGAATACTAAAGGCTAGTTAGGCTTCCTATTTTCTTGAGTGCCTAGTGGTATCTCTATAGTAATATGCTCCCAAATCCATATCTATAATAGTAGGGAGGGACCTAGGCTCATTGATCCTATATAGGCATCCATATGAAGCTCTCTATATAGATGGGCCAATACCATAAGACCCAAAAAAAACTTAGTAACCCTACACCATATCCACTACCAGATCCCCCAACCTAAGATGGAACCACTGCCTACTCTTGTATGGAAAGATTATATTGGTAACAAGAGATATCACCATAAGATTCAACCTATCAATAGTCCCCTCTCTCAAGGCTTTATCAATATTTACTAGGGAATCATGAAATCCAATCTAAATCCAATCATATAGTATCTACATAGTCACCCTAAGTTCATGAGATCACCAATTTATCCTATTGCTTCTCATTGATAGTCAAAAAATATGCAGTACATCCTCAAGCATCATTATTATCTCACTAGTTACAAAGTGGAATGTGTTGGTCTCTAAATTCCATCTCTCAATGAGGGATGTAATCAATTCCCTATTGATCCACACCATGGGCATCATAGCAATGTAATAGAGTCACATCATCTTGAGCACACCATACTTTGCATGTGTCGAATGATGTATCTAATGTATTACCACTCAATGGTATAATTTGGATATCAACACTCCTAAGTCTTCCTACAACAATAAACACCCTATTAAACCATGACCCCTGATAATCTAATTGTAACTATTTATCCTATTATATCTTATACACCTAGTACCTATCTATATAATCCCCCATCTTGTTCATCTAACCTAGCTCCCTCATCTAACCACCTACTTAATCTTTACCCTTCTAACTAATCCATCCTATCTACCTAATTACCTTTTCTAACTAGCTTTCTCACCCATCAAATAAACTACTCCACCCACATTTACCCATTCCCATCTAATTAATATCCACCTCTCTAATCACTCATCTAAATAACCTATCTCACAAGTCACATTAACTGCTAACCTTCCCTTCTAACTAGCCTATTATCCCTCCCCATTAACTTTTTGACCCACCTAATTTATTTACTATCTTACCCATCTAATTAAACCCCACACACACCCTCCCCTAACTCCTAATTCATTTAACTTCCTACTAAATTATCCCAATCCCCATTCCCTTCCTAACCTATTAACTAACCTTAATCATGACTTGCCTCAAAACCACATATTATGACATTACCCTAACTAATGGTTTTGACAATATCTCAATTTGAAACTCATGGTTTTGTAAAATTGTAGGTAAAACCATGCAACTTGTAAAATTGATCTCCCCCTTGTAGTATTTTAATAATGCAATTTGTTTGACATAATATTATAAAACTATAGGTTGTCCCTTATGGTTTTGAAAAACCACAGCTTGTAGTTATAATACTGTAACTTATGGTGGCAATGCCCCCAGTGGTGGCATTACCACATCTAAATGTACATGCAATAAATGACTATAATAAATGCATAAATGACAAAAATAAACTAGTTAGGGATGGAGTAATAAGTGGTGGTCTTACATTGGCCACCCTCTAGTGCTCCCAAGCTCTCTCTCTACAATGTGATGAGCAAGGAATGCAATCCATCTCTTTGTCTTGATACCACAATTTCACTATAGCTAAAATTCAAAATGATCCTTTTATGCCCATGTTTTCCTATTTTACCCCTAATTCAACTCAATTTTTACCCCTTTCATCTCATTTAACCCTTGATAACTATATTATCTAACCCAATCCACTAATTTTGATCCCTCAATTCCTTTCTACATCTTATTATCATACTTACTCACATTATTGTCATCTTTAAGTCATCTAAAATCACTATTTTAGGGCATAGTCTCATATTCCCTATATTCATTCCAAAATATCAAGTCAAAAATACATAAGTTTGAGGTCTCTTAAGATTATGTAGGCATCACTTGGCCACTTTTTTATTTCCCAAGGATAGCTTGACCATTACTGACATCCAATCTTCTTCCATCCCTTGTGGGTCACTCAAAGTTATTAAATTGTATTGAGATATTTACCCTATATTAAAGTGGCTTATTATAGATAATCACCTGTTAAATGCCATTTATAGGCCTCTAGCTATCCATTACATGTGTCCTTACTAGGGAGTTGTTTCCAAGCTTTTGGCCTATCTCATCTTTTCATCTCCCAAACATTTGTCAACATCTTAGGAGTTTTAGTCTTATCATCTTAATTAAATTTCCTCCCTCTTAGGCATTGGTCATTATCTAGGGCTTAAATTTTGAGGCTAAATAAATTTATCTCATAGCACTTCTACTTGGGGCATATCAATCATAATACACTTAACACTCGTGTCATCCTAACCCTTTATCATCTTGGTCTTACCCCACCCCAAGGATTTCTTTTCAAGTGGCTATTAAACTTGTTCCTCCTCACATGTCCCCTCAAAGAGGCATCATGTCTACTAACATTATTTATTAACTCATCCATGGAATGTTTTTTCTTTGGAAGGCCATTACTCCCCCCACTTCTCTCACTCTCAATGCCCTTTCAAAGAGGGAAAAAATGTATGCACCTAAATCCATTTGCCTTAATCATTTTATTAATCCTACAAATTTATCCAATAACCATAATCCTTTCTAATTAATTAAAATAATATTTCCCCATATAATATTTCATACACCCCATAAACCTTTTTATACCCCTATGACCAATTAATCACCCCATTATCCTACTAACAAGCCTACTTAACTACTAATCCAATTACACTTACTACCTACTAGGCTACTTACAAATTAAAAATTCATATTTATTCAACTACCCCCTAGTTCCTCCTACATAACTATGAATGTTAAACCCTATTTAATCCTCATCTAAGCCCCATTATCCCCTAAAATAACCAAGAAATATCTATAACTATAGAAGCCTCTCTAAGATTATAGAAGTCTTTAAACTAGAGGCTTCTAAATAATTAAAAATTCCCCTAAAACTCCCTCTACCATCCTATAAATACCCATTCTTGAGCCATGGCCAACCTAATTTGGAAATCGATAAGCCTTGCATATACTCTCATATTCAGCCATCTTAGAGCATCTTCACACTCTTACAATACATTTAACCATTCAAGAAAACCATTAGAGTCATCTTGAAGCTACTAGAAATAAATCCACATCTAAATCATATTGCATTATAATCAGTTGGAAAATATTGGAGAGAAGCTACAAGGGACAAGGTGATGGTAAGATTTCATTTGTAAGTTGTTTATTATTTCTTTATTTCCTTCCTCGTGATGTTATTATGCTTTTGGGTTTAAGATACTATTTATATTAGTTTTAATCAATAGCTCAAAAATACAATCACACAAAACATATCCCAAATGCTTAAGATAATACTTAGTATTGATAATGAACAACAATAGACCATTATATAGATTGATGATTCATTGGTTCATTTCTTTTATGTATCAAGATGAAACAATTATGTGAATATAGTAAGGGTCAAAATTCCAAACATTCAAATTATTTTATATTATAAAGATAGAATAAAAATGTATAGAGTTTAAATTCCTTTATATATAGTATATTTAAGAATGATATATATATATATATAATGTAAAGGGTATTATACAAACAAAGGAATAGTGAAGATTTAGGGAATTATATGTACTATAATAGAGGGTATTATACAAGAAATGAATATATATACAGACTCTTTTTTTGGAAAGAATGTAAGTACTTGATCTATGTATACCGTTACAAATAATGTAAAGGCTATGATTTTTCCCTTACCATGTATAGTTTTTTTTAATATGCTAGTTTGAATATACCATTACCTTCCTCATGACTATGTATACTTGATCTATGTATACCATTATTTGATTTTTTTATATAGGTATTAGTATAACATGTATAATTTTTTTCACATTTTAATTTGAGTTTTTGACATTTTAAAGCCTTATTTACTCACTAACTGTGTGTGTACACTCAGAATATGAAATCTATAAGTTATACTTCAATGCATCTTTTATTGAAACAATCCATTGATTTTATACTTGACTAAACTAGTATAATGACCTATGTACTAATACCCTATTGTAATAATGATTAATTCATTATTGAGTTTATACTTGATTGTATTAGTACCATGCCCTATTATAATTCCCTATATACTAGTGCCATGTTCTAGGAGGCAAAGTATAGGAGTGTGAGTTATGTGTTCAATGAATTATATGAAGCATATCACTATTACACAAAATATTCAATAAATTATGTGTTAAATAAATGATTATTTCCTAACTAATCATTAATTCCTTCACCCACTCAATAATATAGTAAACATAAAACAAACTATGCACTAACTAATCCTTAATTCCTTCAACTAGTCAACATAATACTCCTCAGTTCTTCAGTGATAATTGTGCTAATGTGAAGGATGGGCATGTATAATTGTTTATTTTGGGCTCGAAAAACACTTATTGTGTTCATTTTTCTTGATAACTCAATCAATTTAATAATATAAATCTCATGGAAAACCATTAACTATATTGTTGACTACTTGAACCCCTTATGGTATGGCTATTTGGTAATGATTTTAGGATCTTTCTAATGTTTAATTTCCTATTGCTAATTAATATAATGTACATAGGTGATGAATAACATAGTACTATATTTATCTTAACTTAGTACCCAATAGAAGTGTTTCTTGTGGGCTTGTAAACACTTATTATGTTTGTCTTTGTCCATAACTCTACCAAGTTAATAATATACGGATCATGGAAACCCATTGATTGTTATCAAGTCATCGTGAAGAAGAGGGTGAGGGTAATTGAGCTAAAAAAAGGGAGTAGTAATTAAAAATAATTAAAAATGAATTTTGATTTTCCTTGATTATTACCATTCCTCCTAACTACAATGGATCCCAATAATGCCTTAAAAACCACAATTAAGGTAAAATCCTATGATTAATGCAAATTTCAATTCCAAAGGAAAATGGAAATAGATAAACCCAACACACTAGGGAAAAATTGATAGAGAAATGGATGTGACTAGCTAGGGGTCAATGTCCAACATGGTATTCATGTTAAAAGTACACATTGACTGTATTTTTTTGCTTGAACCAATTAATGTTTTGGGGGAAGAATTGGAGTTTTGTGTGAATAGTGTTTAGCTAAAATACAAAGGTATAGAGTTAAAATTTATTTATATGTAGTATGTCCAAAAATGATTATGCATTTAATTTATATGAATTTATTAAATTATATGTATCATATCTTAATTACACAAACTCCTCAATAAACAATGCATTTAATAAATGACTATGTGTTGCATGAATGATTATACCCTAAGTAATCATTAATTACTTCAGGCAAGAAAAAATACAATCAAAATAAAATAATTCCATACTAATATTATGTTCAAGGGGTGGATATTCAATAATGAATATAATGATTATGCATTGAATGAATGATTATGCCCTAAGTAATCATTAATTGCTTCAAACAATGACCAATACAGTCAAAATAAAACCATCCCAAATAAATATTATTATCAAGGGATAGATATTCAAAAATGTAAACAATGTTTATGTATTTAATTAATGATTATGCCCTAATTAATCATTAATTCCTTCAAATGGATAATAATATAGTCAATGATCAAGGGATGGTTATGTTATTGGTCCCTAGACATCTAGTGACTAGGTTGTTTCCCTTTATCCATTGTTGGATAATGTTTCTACAATTGAGCTATGAGTTACCATAGATAAATGCAATAAAATATGCCTTGAAATGAAGTCTTTAAAAATTATAATTTAGTTGGGTTTAGTTTTAAATAGAAATGAAAATCCTTTAGAATAATGTTTTATTTCCTCTAAATGCTTCACAAATCTAGTGCTAGTTTATATTCACTTAATTTATATACCACTTGTTGTCACTTGTATTTTCACCCTTTGAGGAGATGTCTCAAATATCCTCATCCAAGTGGCATAATTGAAACACCTCTAAGCTTGTGGGTAGCCTAAGGATGAGGTGAATCTCTAGGTAGGGATAGCTCCCTTGATGTACCACTTTAGATCACTACTACACATAAATGTTTTTTTTTTGGGGGGGAAGGGAGAGATAAAAATGAAAGAAAACTATCCTAAGGGAGTTGATACACTAAATTTATTGATGACTACCAACCAGCTACATGTTAGACTTGAAACTAAGAGACTAACCAAACATACACTTCTCTAATTTGCATCTTCTCACATCCATATTACATTATGAGGCTATGGATGAATGTTTAGGGTAGAAGGACTAGACAAGAGACCTTTAATGGCACTAGTGAATATAATAACTCACTCAAACTTGATATTTCCTAGAAAACTTCACATGCCCTACAAGAATAAGCTTTCTAACCACAAATAGGATGAAAGAATGAGACATGTTAAAGAAATCATAGTTATCACTAATCAAGATTAATAATACAAGTAGGACACACTATGAATAGTCATAAAGAGGTAAAAATAAATACTATTATTGATCAAAATGTATTCAAATGATTAGGGCTTTGACATACTTAGGTGGAGCATAAATTACAATGGCCAAAATGGCTAGTTCTTATAGAACTTGAGATAGAGAGTAATAAAGAGAAGCCCAAGGGTCACAAAGACACTTGTAAATATTAAAAAAGGAGTTACATATGCATGAGAACATGATTTGGGATGAACCATACAAGATCAAGAAGCATAAATGTCACCCCAAGTCATGAAACTCATGAAAAGTGGAATGAAAGTTCTCATTCTAGCTTGAAAAACTGCCTTCATGATTTGGACCTATTTGAACATACCTCAACTAAATAGGGATAGTTATGATGATTGGAATTAAGGGGAAGGATTTTATAGATGCCTCTCCATGCATTTTTTATAGTCTTGGTAATCTGGAATCATCTAGGAATGAGCCATCACCATCTGTAGTATAAAAACCTCTTCTTCCATGTACACTACACACTTGGCATCAATAAAACATTAGTTTTCCATGAAAATCCATAGAAAGAAGTGGATGAAACTTTTAAAGACCCTATATATCCTTAGGGGCATTAGGAACACCTTAAAATCAGCTCACTTGAAGTTTTCCACCCTTCTCACTAGCTTGGTCACTATGCTACTTTTGAATGGTTGAGATGAGAGATATTTTTATAAAACTTAAGATTTGTTATGAAGAATTAAATTTAAATTAAGGGTTATACCAAGTCATAATACTTATCTTAAATTTGGTTTCATCTTTAGATTCCTCTTGGAACCTATAAAACACACAAAATAGTTAAAAGTACCATGTTTTATACCCTATTCATACAATTATGTATAGTCCAAAATCATGGAGAGTAGACTAAGAGAGTATCCTATAATTTTAAATCAAAATTTTAGGAAAAATGTTCCATTGTAGCATCTCTCCAAGCTCATTTCCTCAAACTGGTCACTAGCAAGGGTTTGCAAGGGTTTTAGCTTGTTTTGACCTCTTAGGATTTGTTCATAAAAACCTAAAATTAGAAATTCAAAATCATGCCAAAAATATATTAATACGACCCCATATAAATTATCCAAACTTATTATGTTTCCATACAAATAAACAAGAGAGATATGAACTTCCAAAGTTGTTCTATCGAGCTCTTCCCTCCACTTACATAGGCCTAATGTTGTCTTTGAGCCCAAAATTAGATTATTTATGATTTATATGCAAGGTGAAAGATTAAAAACACATATAAAAAGATTATTAACATGATACAGTAGGTTGAAATGCATATCTAATGCTATAAGTGTGAATCACTCCTCCTTTGGACATTAGGCCTAAACCTTGTTTAACATGCTTGAGTTGTCTTAAGACCTAAAATGGATTTATCATGATTTATTATACATAATAATAGCTTAAAAACATGTATTACTCTCCCATAAACATTTATTAGTCCATTATAATCCTCTCTTAGATTTTTAAGTGGCATTGGTCTCTTATTTGGTCTTTAAGCCTAAACATGCCTAGTAGGCTTGCCTACAAGTTTGAGCATCTAGACCTCCAAGATGGGATTCCTCATTTTGTGGGATATTTATTATATTGGTTTGTATTTTTCTCAAATTACCACAAATTATATCAAGATTAAAATAGGTCACAAGTCATCCTTTTATCACCCTTCTCCAAAACTACTAGTTTGTGCACCTAGGGAAATGCCCTCTATCTAAGACAAAATAGAGGTAACTTACCTTGTTTATCTAACCAAAAAAAATTTGTATGGGATTATGAAATTGGTAAGGATTATATTTACAAATAATGGTCCTTTTATCAAGTCAATAGACTCCTCAAATACACAAAAAACCAAGACAAACTAGGAAGGAAGTAGACTGTGCATGGTTTCTTGCATGTGGACTGTGTGATGTAGGTTTATAGTCCTTTATTTTATTGTTTTAATTAATGATAGAATTTTAAAATAATGAATATATTGGTGGATGTATCCTATGATTTCTCATCACCTTAACCTTTTACATGCTTCTTTATACCCCTTGACTAATCAAGGGTGAATGTGATGTTGACTATGATTCCTGCAGAACAGGGGTCCACCTATAGGTTACTTTACATAGTTTGGGATTTAAAAACATTGAATGAGCCTCCTTGAAGTTCCTTAAACCATACAATACATATAATTTCCATGTCCATAATTCACCACTATTTTAGTCTAGCTTATTGTCTGCCTATAGTGAATTATAATTGACTATGTTGAAGCTATTTAGACCCTGACTGTAGGTGCAAATCACATTTTTGGAGCCTGAGTATAGTGTTTGAAGGTCTCCTAAATATGTTTCTCATTTACAAGATTTTTCCATACTAATCCAAGCCATATTTATACCTTTAACCATTATTTCAAGCTCATATTATGCACATGTAAGGCTTTCCCAATCCATTATACCTCAGTTTCTAGGTAAGAGTTACTTGTAGGTGCATATAGGGCTCAAATCATTGCATGTCAAACTTTTTTTATGAATTCTAACTCATACATGATATTTTAAACCATCAAAACACATTCAAACATGGAATCATGTCCATTTTTATAACCTTTGAATGAAAATGTCTCTTGGAGTTTAGACCTATAGGTGAACAATACCTGGGTTTAGTGTATAAAGGTGTTTTTTTAGGCCTTCCAATGACTACTCTCCATTCATCATCTACCTCCAAAACATGGCATAGTCCTTCTCCCTGCTAGAGGATTTAAGGTGAGTGTACTTAAAAGCTTCCAATCTCATGACATCCCTATTGTATGCATTTGAAAAAACTAACTAGACCTCTATTTTGAAATTTTAGGGAGAAAATTCTTATACTTAGTCATTTTATGTTGAACATGGTTCCCAACTCTATTTTTCAATCCAACCCTAAAACTAGGTCTGCCATGGTCCTTTTAACATATTAAGACCCAAAGGAAGGTTTCATCACATGTCTAAATTCCTCCAAGTGACACCTCATCCTCTCTATTAACACCTGTAAGTGACCATTCTAGTGTATAGGTAGATAGTGAATGATCCTATGAATAGGATGCATAGTTTATGGTTTTTAGTGAGGGTATTTATAGGTGCATTTTGAGATACTTGCAGGAAGTGAGTATAAAGGTTCATATGTTCAAGTAAATTGCCTACATAGTGAAATTATCTCCTTTAAATGGTGTTTAGATGAAAAATAAATATGTTTGTAATCTCAAGACAAGTTTCAAACTTCATTTTCAATGTTGAACCCCCTTAAAGGCACCAAGCTAACTTGTATGATAGTCATATAGCAGACTAACTGTATGGTGACTTATGACTGAACATTCATGGATAAATTCTTGGATAATGAGCCTATAAATGTGAAGGGTTAAGAAAACATGGAAAACATGTAAATGGACTTATTTCTACCCATTAGAATCATTGACAAATCATGAGGATCTAAAAATGGTGGGAAACTAGCTTGTCATCCCAAATGAGAGCAGTCTAAAAAATTGAGATGATTTTCCCATCACAACAACTTGAAACATTAAACCAAGCATGGGAACCATTGGAGGAGGGATTAAAAATTATCTTAAAACAACATTAGTATGTTAATTATATGTATTTACACAAAACAAGGCAAAACCTATAAGGTGCACAAATTACTAGGAAAACCAGATAGTCTAACTTATTAGGAATGGTTCATGAATCAAATGACACCATTCATATACAAAAAAACATAAAATGGAATATTATTGAGTTTATAATACACCCCCAAGAGCATTTTTCCTGAAACTTCTCATGTTGACCATACCAACATAAACTTGAAGACCACTTTTGCTTACCAAGCCTAGTGGAAGGAGAGATAAGTGGTTTTATTCATTTTTTACAAGTTTATGATCAATATGATGATTGAATAACATGTTTTAAATACTAAGGGACACTCTTAAAATTTTCCCAACTATAGAAGTCTATAAAATTACATAAAAATCAAGAAAACTCCTCTTGTTTCAAGAAAACTTCCCTTTTTTTGAGGAACCTACCACTTTTTAGTTAGGAATAGTTGAATAATGCATACAAGGACACATGACACATTACATAACCTTTTTAAATGTTAAAATTTCCCTAAGAGGCTATACAAGTCATTAAATACTCTATTTAGACCCCTAAAATGACTCAAAAGGACATATTGACTAAAATGACTAAGGACCAAAGCTATTAAAACATTAAATTGAATCAATTAACCTATAATACACCTTGTGACATAATATTAAACCCCATATAAACCTATAAAAACCATGTTTTTACCTATAGGGGTCCTAATTTCATCTACATGGTCAAATTTCGTCAACAAATTGGTGACTCATAAGGGTAGGATGCCTTCTATGCCAACTAGACTAGTAGCCTTATCAGTCCATTAGGATTAGGAGTCATATGAAGTCTAAGACAAACAATAATAAATTGACCATTGACTATAAGCTTGACCAATACAAGAAAACAAATTACCTCAACCACATAAAACAAAGGACACACATAATCAAAGCAAACACAGATGTGCTCAAAGTACTTAGGAAAAGCATAAATAAAACAACTATGTACAACTAATAATTAGTAATACCTTAGTCATAGGTCAAAGGGAAAATTTTAAACCTTCCTTACTTCATGACATGAAGGCTTTAGTAAGACATGTATTCTTTTTTTCTTTGGCATTGATGCCTCCATCTTCTTCATGGTGTTTGCCAGATTCATTGGCATGATGTTCAAAGAGAACCAAGCATATCCATACAAATTGACTAAGAAAATAAACTCCTCTTTCATCCAAATAGTCTCAACCTTCTCATGAAATTTATCCTTGATGTGCAAGTTTGAAAATATGACATTCCTCTTATCCTTGACATCATTATCCATGTCTATAACTTCTTGTACACTAACATCATCAAATGGCTTCATGACATCAAGTTTTTAACCAAAAAAATGACCTTCATCTTTATGTTTGATTGAAAACTCAAGATCATGTTTATTAGACTCATCAACAAACTTGTCATCAAATGTGAAATATTTTGGAGAAGAAAAAGCTTTACCCAACCTATCAAATTCCTTCCATATGGTATTGAACTTATGCCATAAGTCTTCTTCCTCATGCATATCATCTTTGAGAGATATTTATTATACCTTAGTCTCATGAGACTCTCCTAGGACTGCCACTTCTCAAGGGATGACATGAAATTTTTCTCCATCCTTGATAGCACATTTCACTTCATGCTTGAGATGGTCATCAAAAAATTCATGATTGGACATGGAGTCTTCTTCAAATAACTCTCTCTTCAAGTTTTGGACACATTCTTCTTGGATATATATCCCCTTAAAAATGGAGGTATTAGATTCTACTTCATAGAGACACATCCCTTCAAATATGGAGGCAAAATCTTGTGGATTATCCTTTTGTTCACCAAGGGGAGTCCTTGTCGTGATTCTTCCTCATAGTCACTCGTGAGGTCATCTTAATGAGCCATGAATTGAGTTTGCTCTTCTTTACTTGCTTCTCTCAAGATGGACTCTTCTTCAAGAACGGGTGAGGTGGAAAATTGATGGATGGGCTCATGGCTTTGGGGTGAAGGAGCTGGAATATTAGATGTAGTGGAAGGTGAAGGAGTTGGAAATGGAGTGTGGGATGAAGGAAAAGGCTTATGAGTGGATTTGGGAAAAATAAAAGCACTAGTAAGATCATAGGCAAGTAATTATTAGGCTAATTAGAAGAAGAAAAACCTACATAAGTAGTATCTACACCTTGCCAATGATATCCTTGTGTATAATCCATGGAAACATATGATTTCTTGTGACAAGACTGATAGGAATACTCTTGAGGTTGATAGACATCATAGTATGAATGATAGGGCTCATATTGGGACTGATAGAGAGGTGTTTATTGATAGGTTTCTTGGTAATCATCCATTTAGGGTTATCCAACAACATGGTGTTGATATGGAAAGGGAAAATAAGAATTATAGTATTGCCATGGCTCATAGGATTGATAAACATTTTGATAATACTATTAAGGGGTAAAAGGTGATTCATATACAGGATGATAAGAAGGTTCATGATAGGAGTATTAGCCATATCTATCCATATCATCCTTATATGTCAAAGGAAACATAAAAATTGATTAAATTTTTTAAATAGATATACCTAGGTTGCTTACAACCAGAAGTTATCATTCAGAGCTGCCATTTGTGTTAACTTGATTTCTTCAAAAAGTTGATAAGGGAAAGACACACTAAAAATATTTCCACTTATTTAACCAAGAGTCCCAAAATATGTGCCAAAACTTGTTGTCACTTGGAATTTCATCCTTTGAGAAGATGTCTTAGCTCTCCTCATCCAAGTGGCACAATTGAAACACCTCTAGGCTTGTGGGTATCCTAAGGATGAGGTGAATCTCTAGGTAGGGCTAGCTCCCTTGATGTACCACTTTGGATCACTACTACACCTAAAATTTTTTAGGGGGAAAGGGATAGATAAAACTAAAATAAAACTATCTTAAGGGAGGTGATACATCAAATTTATTGATGACTACCAACCAGCTACATGTTACACTTGAAACCAAGAGACTAACCAAATATACACTTCTCCAATCTCTATATTCTCACATCAATATTACACTATGAGGCTATGGATGAATGTCTAGGATAGGAGGACTATACAATAGGCCTTGAATGGCACTAGTGAATAGAATAACTCACTCAACCTTGACATTTCCTATAAAACTTCACATCCCCTGCAAAAAGAAGCTTTTCAACTGCAAATAAGATGAAAGAATGAGACAACATGCTAAGGAAATCATAGTTATCACTAAGAAAGATCAATATTCTAAGTATAAAACACTATTAAAAATAATTAAGAGGTAAAAATTATTATTCTTATTGATCAAAATGTATGGAAATGATTAGGGCTTCACCATACTCAAGTGGAACATAAATTACAATGGCCAAAATGGCTAGTTCTTATAGAACTTAAGAGAGAGAATAGAAGAGAGCAGTGCAAGGGTCACAATGACACTTTTAAATATGATAAAAGGAGTTAAATTTGAATGAGAATAGGATGTGGGATGAACCATACAATATAAATAATCATAAATGTCACCCCAAGTCATGAAACTCATGAAAAGTGGCATGAAAGTTCTCATTCTAGCTCAGAAAACTGCCTTCATGATTTAGATCTATTTGAACGTACTAAAACTAACTAGGAATAGTTATAATGATTTTAATTAAGGATAAGGATTTTATACATGACTCTCCATTAATTATTTATAGTCTTGGTCATCTAGAATCATCTGGGAATGAGCCATCACCACCTATAGTCTAAAAACTCTTGTTTCATGCACCTTGCACACTTGCTTACAAAAAAGAAACAATTTTCAATGAAAATACGTGGAGATAAGTGGATCACACTTTTAAATACCCTCCATGTACTTAGGGGCATAAATAATACCTTAAAATCATCTCACTTTATTTTTTCCACCCTTCTCACTAGCTTGGTCACTATGTCAGTTTTGACTAGTTGAGATGAGAGCTATTATTTGAAGACTTAGGAGATGTTATAAATAATTAAATGGATATGAGGGGTTATAAAAATTAATAATAATTCTCCTAAATTTGGTTTCATCTTCAGAATCCTCTTGGAACCTACAAAATACATAAAATAGTCAAAAGTACCATGTTTTGTACCCTGTCTGTACAATTTTGTATAGTCCAAAAACATGGGGAGTATAGAAAGAGTATCCTAAAATTTTCAATTATCATAATAGGAAAAATATTAAATTATAGTAGCCATCCAACCTCATTTCCTCAAACTAGTCACTAGCAAGGGTTTGTAAGGGTTTTAGCCTATTTTAACCTTTTAGGCTTTGTTCATAAAAACCTGATTTTATAATTGCAAACCAATGCCATAAAATATTTTCCTATGACCCTATCTAACTTATTAAAACCTCTTAGGTTCCTATTCTAAGCACCAAGAGAGATATGAACTTCCAAGGTTTCTCTATCGAGCTCTTCCTTCCACTTGCATAGGCCTAATGTTGTCTATGAGTCCAAAATTAGATTCTTTACGATTTTTATATAAGGTGGAAGATTAAAAATACTTTTAATGGCCTCATGAACATGATACAATAGGATTAAATTCATATATAATGATAGAAGTGTGAATGACTCCTCCTTGGACACTAGGCCTAAACCTTATTTAATAGACCTGAGTTGTTTTGAGACCCAAAATGGATTTATCATGATTTATTCTACATACCAATAACTCAAACACATCTATTATGACCCCATAAACATGTCTTGGTCCATTTTAATCCACTCTTATATTTGGAAGTGGTATTGGTCTCTCATTTGGTCTTTAGGCCTAAACATGTCTAGTAGGCCTACCTACAAGTTTGAGGGTATAGACCTCCAAGACGAGATTACTCATTCTATAGGATATTTATCATATTGGCTTGGATGTTCCTTATATTCACACACCTTCTAGAAATATTCAAAAAACTCATAGGTCATCCTTTTATCACCCTTCTCCAAAACCACTAGTTTGTGCACCTAGGGATGTGCCCTCTATTTTAGACAAAAAAGTGATTTTATCCTATTTTTATAACCAAAAAAAATATTGTATGGGATAATTAAATTGGTAAGGATAATCTATACAAAAAATGGTCCTTTTATCAGTTCATTAGACTCCTCAAATGCACAAAAAACCAAGACAGACTAGGAAGGAAGTAGATTGTACAAAGTTTCTAGCATGTGGACTATGTGATGTAGGTTTATAGTCCTTTATTTGATTTTTTTCCATCATGATAGACTTTTGAAATCATGAATATCATGGTGGATGTATCCTAGGTCTGCTCATCACCTTAACCATTTACATGCTTCTTTATACCCCCTAACTGGTCAAGGTTAAATGTGATGCTAACCATGTTTCCTGTAGAATAGGGGTCCACCTATAGGTTAATTTACATAGTTTGGGATTTCAAAACATTGAATGGGCCTCCTTGAAGTTTATTAAAACATGTCATAGATATAATTGTTATGTCCATACTTTACAACTATTTTGTTCTAGCTTACTATCTACCTACAATCAATTATAATTGACTGTGTTAAAGCCATTTAGACCCTACATGTAGGTGAAAATAACATTTTTAGAGCCTAGGTATAGTGTTTTAAGGTCTCCTCAATATGTTTTTTGTCACCAAGATATGTCCATACTAATCCAAGCCATATTTACACATTCAACCATTTGTTCAAGCTCATATTATGCACTTGTAGGGCTTCATAGTCCATTGTACCTCAGTTTCCAAGCAAGAGATACATGTAGTGCATATATGGCTCAAATAATTGCATTTCAACCTATTTTGATGTCTTCTAGATCATACATGATCTTGTCAATGATCAAAACACATTCAAACATGGAATCATGTCTAATTTTGTAACCTTTAAATGAAAAGGTCTCTTGGATTTCAAATCTGTAGGTGAACACTACTTGGGTTTAGTGTATAAAGATGATTTTTTAGGCCTTCCAATGACCACTCTCCATTCATCATCTACCTCCAAAACTTGGCATAGTCTTTCTCCCTGCTAGAGGATTTAAGGTGAGTGTACTTAAATGCTTCCAATCTCATGACATCCCTATTATATGCATTTGACAAAACTAACTAGACCTCTATTTTGAAATTTTAGGGAGAAAATTCTTGTACTTAGTCATTTTATGTTGAACATGGTTCTCAACTCTATTTTTCAATCTAACCCTAAAACTAGGTCTACCATGGTCCTTTTAACATATTAAGACCCAAAGGAAGGTTTCACCACATGTCTACATTCCTCTAGGTGACACCTCAACCTCTCTATTAACACCTGTAAGTGACCATTATAATGTATAGGCAGATAGTGAATGATCCTATGAATAAGATGCATAGTTTATGGCTTTCAATGAAGGTATCTATGGGTGCATTGGGAGATACTTGTAGGCAGTGAGTAGAAAGTTTCATATGTTCAAGGAAATATACTACATAGTGAAATAATCTCCCTTAAATGGTGTTTAGATGAAACATCAAGATGTTTCCAAGATCAAGATAAGTTTCATACTTCATTTTCAATTTTGAACCCCCTTGAAGGCACATATCTAACTTTTATGACATATGGTGACTTATGATTGCACCTTCATGGATAATTTCTTAGAGAATTAGCCTAGAAAGGTGGGGGGTTAATAAAACATGTAAAAAATGGAAATGGACTTATTTTTGCCCCTATAATCACTGATAATTCATGAGGATCTAAAAATGGTGGGAAACTGGCCTATCATCTCAAATGAGTGTAGTCTATAAACTTGAAATGATTTTCACATCATAACACCTTGAAACATGAAACCAAGCATGGGAATCATTGGATGAGGGAGTAAGCATCATCTAGAAATAACATCAATAGGTGAATTATATGGATTTACCCACAACAAAGCAAAACCTATATGGTACATAGATTAGTAGGCAAACTAGATAGTCTAACTTCTTAGGAATGGTTCATGAAGCCCAAGACACCATTCCTCTACAAAAAAACATCAAATGGAAGATGACTAGGTTTAGAATAGACTTCAAAGAGCATTTTTCCTGAAACCTCTCATGCTGATTATACTAAGTATAAACTTGAAAACTATTTTTTCTTGCCAAGCCTAGTGGAAGGAGATATAAATTTTCTTCATTTTTTGAATTTTTTGATCAAAATGATCACTGAATCAAGTGTGTGGAATACCAAGGAACACTCTTGAAATTTACCCAATTTTAGAAGTTCATACAAGTCTGTATAACTCAAGAAAACTCCTTTTTTAAGAAAACTACCTTTTTTCTAAGGAACCTACCAATTTTAAGTTAAGAATAGTTAAATAAGGCATAATGGGACACATGGAACATGATATAACCTTTTTAAACCTTCACATTTCTCTAGGGGTCATATAAGTCATTAAATGCTCTATTTAAACCCTTAAAATGACTCAAAATGACATGTTGACTAAAATGACTAAGGACCAAGGCTATAAAAAATTAAATGACATCAATTAACATATAATACACCTTTTGATATAATATTATATTCCATATAAACCTCTAAAAACCAAATTTTTACCTATAGGGGTCCCAATTTGACCTGTAGAGTCAAATTTGGTCAACACCACCTACTTGACTCTAATTTTTAGTAGCTCAATAAAAAATCATTAAATAACTAGTATCATCAAAATTTTGATGGGTTTAGCTTTAACTTAAATAAAAAATTCCTATGGTAAGGCCCATTTTTTATAGGGTGAAAAATTTGAACCATGAAATCAACTCATATAATCATAATTTAGCTAGGTTTAGATTTAACTTATGGGGAAACTTCATATGGTAAGGCCCATTTTATGTAGATTTAAAAAATTAATTATATGATTCTCAAATGAAATTTAGGTTTAAATGCATGTAAATTTTGCTTTGATGTGAAACAATCTAACTGGGTTCCCTTTGAAGGCCCTTCTAAAACTAGGTCTTAACTTGCATTATTTCCACATGTAATTCTCATGAATTGGTAGGTTTTTTTTTGGTGTGAGGACACTTACATTGATTATGTCTGATATTTTAATTATTTGACATTGACAGTTTAATTTTTGTTTATGGATCTGGTCATACTATGTTTCCAAATGATAATATTGGTTATAAATGGTCTCAATTATGTATATTTCCTTCCTGTTCTATCAATTTGATTGCATGCCATTATTTTGTGGAGGGTACTTCTCTTCTCACTTATATTTTAAGAACTTTATCCCAATTATATGTTGTTGAATTCATTCATAAATTTAGCCAATTTGGGTGCATATCTCTTTTCTACCCTCACATTTCTTTCCATAAAAAAGCTAAAAGAATTTACCCCATCTTTCTTGTTGATAATATCATTGGATGGATAATTTCTATTGTGAATTCATGTAATGGAAAGAATTTTTTTATAAAAAACATAAAATTAAGCCCTTACATTTCAATTTACATTCATTTATATTAAACTTTTTATTTTGAGACCATTCAAGTTAGTTGCTTTTTAACTCTTTGCAAAATTAAAATTAAGCAAGGTTTAGACTTAATTAAAATGGAAAATTCTTTTGGCACAACCCATTATCTATAGAGTGGAATTTTTGTTTCAAATAAATATAAACAAGTTTATGTTGATGTGATTAAATACATAAAAAAATACACCACAACTCACTAGGAGATCTATTATTCGGAGATTTTTGTGGTGTAATAAATACACCACAATGCATTATTTCAATTCAATATAAACAAGGTTGTGATAATGTAAATCATAAAAGTATTATTAGGATCCAAAATTGGGACATTAAAACTTCAGTTAATAGTGTTAATATCATGTTATGCATGTATTCAAATTGAGGTGACCAAGCATTAACACCTTGTTAATTCACACGTACCACTTTACATATTCATCCCTGTCCCTTTGCATGTGCATTACTCTTGAAGGGAAGAGCAAATGGAGTGCATTTACATTTTTGTTGAAGTGAAATAAGCTATAAATTCTGGAACATGGCTTACACTAGTGTTTTTAAACATGATTAATCATTGAATTGTATTTTTTAAGCCTTCACATTTGTATGGGCTCTTTATTTCTCATTTTTTTGTTGATAATAATGAATTTACAGGTGAGGTTTTTTAGTTTGTCTAGTCACATCTAATGTTATGTTATGTAAAGTATTTATTATAAAAATAATATTATACTATGCTTTTTTCAATCAAACTATTGATTATTGTTATACAATTGTAATACACATGTTTGTATAATTCACATTGATGTAACCTTGTTTGTATTGAATTAAAATAGGGATGTATCACCCTCATCAAAGTTTTAGGCAATGAAGTGTAGGTATGGGATCATTCATGCCCAAAATGTCATCCTCAATGATAACATGATATTTATATAAATTTAATTCATACACATAAATCAAATTTTTATTTATATGAATTGTATTCATGCACGTGATTATTGAAACAATATTATTCATGTTATCTATTACATAAGTTAACCTTAAATGGTCAGTAATTTTTCTAAGCCACAATTACTTATCCTGAATGATTCACAGATTGACTACACTAAATTAAACTATAGTTACTATAATTTCATAGTTTTAATGAAGTATAAAAAAATCACCTATAAGTAGTTATCGCTAAACAAAATCTAAGGATTAATTGTGTTGAAAAATATTAGTACAAATTGAGATAATTATATTGAATGTTCTACTTGATTTGGGCTATAGAATCTCTTTGATTGTGAAGCCCAATACTTGCACCCAATTCACCATTTTTGTTAAATCAAAATAAATAAAATTAGACTACTAAAAAATATGACAAAGTGGATGTATAATTGTACATTAAATAGAACGAGTTTTTTTTAAAGTTTGTATATGTTGAACTTTAAAGTTGATAGGATTTTGAATTTTTATTGTGAGTAAAAAGACATAATGTGTTTGATAAGTAATATAAAAATATATATGATAGAGCATAAAATTATCATTAATCCATGAAAATTTTAAATGAGATATTTTTAATTGAATATGTGTACTAACAAGAGTACAATATCTTATATACAAGTTTTAGATTTCATATGAATCAGGGTGAATTATCAATGCTCAATTATTAGGTAAAAATTATATATTTTAAATTAATGAAAATTTCATTAACTTTTTGTAAAAAATGTGTTCAAGATTTGGGCCCCATATCCCCAAATACTCTCTCAACTATTGGACCCCACTCAACGATTGGGTCTTCTCCCTTAATATTGATCTAAGTTGGATGTCTGTTGATACCACTTCAACATTTTGATAAATAAGGAAATTAATAATTTTAATAATTAAAATGAAAAGTAATATTATATTTTTTGTGAAGTTTATATATAAATACATATAATTTATTATGATTTTCAATAATATAAAATTTAATATATATTTCTCTTATTTTATAAATTATTGATTAAAAGTAAAAATATATTAAAATTAAAAAATTATAACTTTTTGTTAGTTGCACATGTGGAAGATTCATTCGTCCATATATTATATTTATTTAAATGTCTTTATTTTTATACAATTATAATTTAATAATAATAATAATAATAATAATAATAATAATAAAATTAATAATAAAATTATTTAAAAATATAACATTTCATTATTTTATTTAACATATTAACATTAAATTTTATTTCCAAATAATAATGTGGAAGTGATTAGTTTTCTAATAAATCATAAGTTTTCCAAATTTGCTCACTCAATACATGTAGTAATGATTGAGTCTTATTTAAAAAAATAAAATTAATTAATTAATTAAAACAAAATATACTAATAACCTACAATAAAAAACCTATATTTCATTTAATATTTATACTTATATTATAAAATTATAAAAAGATCAATTATATATTAGCACTCTAAATTAAATATCATCTAAAATTTATTGAAAGAAAATATCATTTTCTATATAAAATTGTGTTATATAATTATGTTTTCACTTCAAAATTAAATCTAACCCTAATTTATAACATAAGGGTTTTGAAAAGTATTTGGTATGTTCAAGTTGGTCCAACAAAACATCAAATTGTATATAACTAGAGCCTTCCTTTTATACCATCACAATAGATGACCCATATGGGGAATTACTAAAAATAATTATTAAAACTATTTCTTCACTTTGTTACTCTCTTAAAGTGATTCCTCATACAAATTAATTTTAAATAAATGAGATTTATGTAACAATTGAATCTCATTATCTACTTCCTTTTTAATTGGTAATTCTTTAAGAATATGGAATACTACTTAAAAATAATACAAAATCATCCCAAAAGATAAAAAATAAAAAATGTAGTGATTCAAAAACTATTACTTCTTAGCATTATAGGTTTTACTTGCTATAGATATTTCTTTCCACTCATGCATTTTAACTAGAATGAAGATTTTGTTTACTACACACAATGCTTTTAAAACACCTTTATATATCCTCAATTATTTAAGATCTGCATGTGTGGGAACTCGGCCAAGCCAATCATGGTGGAGAACTCCCTTCACCATCTCTTTTCTCTCATTGGCGGTAGAAAAAGTTCCTCTTCAATTGCAAACATGCATAGTAATTTGTATGGAAGATGTTGCATCTCAACCAATACAACATAGTCGATCGAGAACCTCATGGAGCTAATTAATATTACGTTATCTTTTATTATTTACATTATTTTCTTTTTAAAATAAAGTATTATTGATCCAAGAGCATACAAGTAGTCAAGCCATCTTATATCATCCAAAAAGATATATTTTGTATTTATAAGTTTTTGATAGTCAAAGACAATATACATAGACTCCATCAAACTTTAACAGGTTCTAATAAGGAGGAGAATAGGTTTAAAGTCATGATACAAAGATGTTTTTTGTATCTTGATAAACCCTTTAGTTAATGTAGTTTTACAATAATTTACAATTGTGAAACTACCATGACAATTATGTAACCTCCTCTTAGCAATAAGTGGTGATTTCACTCATGGTAATTATACATGCTTAATAATGACCCATGAATGTTCAAGTATCCATTTGGATAATTTTAAATATTCACATTGATCCTAAGAGTCACACCATGAGACACAAAAGAGGGGAAAAGGATTTTGAGCAAGTAGATGAAAGTTAAATAAGATATCCTAAGAAAGTGTAAGTGTTGGAAGAGGAAGCTAAAGGGGCAAAGAGTAATTTTAAATCCAATAAAGGACTATATAACACTAGTCCCTTATGTTTTAGTCATAGGAAGATTAAGTGAGTGTATATGTTTATATCTATGCACTTCTCAAAGAAATATTAAGTAAAATGTGAAGTTTCATTTCAATCTCATGTCTATGTGTGTGTTTGAGTGGTAGGTTGAAAATAAAAGGTTGTACCTTATTAGACCCTTTATCTTTGACTTCATCAATTTATATTTGAGTAAGGTAATAAATCTAGGTGGAGTGAGAGAGCGTTTGTCCTCCATTAAGAAAATACTTGGTAGAGGGCATAAGTGTAATGAAGAGTGAGTATTCTCCATCTTGTATAGGTGGATAGAGAACTAAGGTTACATCTTTCATTGAGTGAACATTGGGTAGAGGGTGAATAGAGGGTTTCTCCATATTTTTTAAGCGGGGAGAGAATAGTGAGTTGAGAAGGAGTTATATAAAGGTTTAGAACCAACATAATATTTTAATATGAAATTTTTATTACTGGGTTAAGAGGTGTGTATGAAGAAAGAGTTTAGGAATATGGATGGGAAGTGATTATTCCAAGCACTTGAGTTTAATATTTAATTAAGGAAAATACATGACCAAGTGAGAGATAAGCTAAGGAATATGAGTAAGTGTGGTTCCATAACATTCATATAAGAGATTGAGAAGGTAGAGATTGTGCAGGTCATGCTAGATAACATGAGAGGGGATATTATAAGTACAAGGGACGAGAAATAAATAAGATGAAGATCATGGATCACACCATATGTTTTAGAGATGAAAAGGAGGAAGTTGTCCTAGAGTAAGAGAACCTTGGACCTAATTTAAGAGGCTTCAATAGAGGAAAGAGTAGTAGAAACATGTCTTTCATATATCCAACATCTTATGTTGAAGTGTGTTTGAGTCCATGTAGGTTGTCATTAACTATTGAAAACCCACAAACATAGAATATTTATTTTTGGGTGATGAAATATGGCTTGACTACCTATATGATCTTGCATCAAACATCTAGGGTAATATTTTTTTATCATAGTGCTCACAAATTTTGGCAAGGTGCTAAAATTACCCTTTTGAATTTAGGTGAAACAACATATCATACCCTTCCATAATGTGATGTAGTGCCACATTTTATAGACACTTTGTTTCACTTAAAACCATGCTCCACCAATCATGTTTCACATTATCTCCTTCCAACCCCCTCAAACATTGGGCTATCTCCCCTACCACGTGTCAATAGTTTCTTCTTTTGCTATATACATATGAACTAATAACAATCATGGTTGTTCTATCTTCCCATTCATTTATATAGGAAACTCTTCCACCTCTTCTAATATGATATGTTTCTCTCTCTTCATACCCTTATAGGATTTAACCCATCTCTTTATGTCCACCTTCCCTAACTATCCTCCATGCCATATTCAAGTAATCATTTCTTCCATGAGTACACCCCTTTCACTACCTCTTCCTTCTCAAATTTATTGCTGAAGAATTCACCACATTCTTGGGCATCAACATGATTACCCATAAACTCCATTTCTACCTATAGAATAATCCTCATATAGTCTTCTTTTATTTCTCTCATTGCCATATCAAACAACTTCACCACCTATAATATAAAAAAATGCTCCATTTTTGGTTGGATCTTCAAGAAGACTTTAATGAGGTCATCATCCTCACTTTAGAACTTAGCCCCTTCCAAAATTTCACCTTCTTCACCAAATTTTTCATTTTCATCCTACTGCTCACTTTCTTGAGCTAATAAAAACATAAAATACTCATTCTCTTCATCCAAATATATTATGTGGTTTGCTCCCACATATCCAACATATTTTACTTCTCTTATTTTTCCTTATAGAAATACATCCACCAATTATATCTCACTCCTTACTTCTATGTCACATAGGTGACACTCTCCATCTCTTCTCATTAAAATGCTCCTTATACCAATCCAAAATGTGTGAGCTTTGTCCTTAAAAAATTCATAAATCTCATGTGCTTCCCCATAACAACTATTCACTTGTACACTTTATGATTCACCCTCTTTACCTCTCAAGGCAATATTTAGTTACTCAGAAGGTAACTCTTACCCCACTTGATACTCTTACTCTAACACATTCCTCATGAGCCTCTAAAAATGAAATAAACATATCTTCCCTCTCTTCCTAAACTAATCCATTTAATCTTGTTGGAATCTCTTCATCTTACACTAATGAAATTCCTTATTCTTATTCACCCAATGCCCTCCAAATTCACATCACATGCATTTAATTTCACCTTTTATTGTCCACCATCATGTCTTCTAAAAGACATGTTTATATTTCTCTTTCCTCCACTAAAGCCTATTCAATTAGGTCCAAGGTTTTCTTACTCCAAGAACCCTCTCTTCTTCATATATATGAAACATATGGTGTGATCCATGCTCTTCATCTTCTTCGATATAAATAATATGGAACCACCCTTCCTCCTCTTCCTTATATTAACTCTCACTTAGCCAAGCATTTTCCTCAAGACATTATTCAAATCAATTTCTTAGGCTACATAACACCCATACATCTTCATGAACTCCTTCCTTACACACACCTCTTAACCCACTACTAAAACTTTCTCATTACAACCCAACATAAGTTTTACACCTCTATATACCTCTCTCTCAACTCCCTATTCTCCACCCACCTAAAAAGTATGGAGAAAACATCTATGCATTATCTACTCAAAGTTCACTCAATATAATATGTATCCTTAATTCTCTATACACCTACACAAGATGAAAAAAACCCACTTCTCACTACACTTATGTTGTTTACCTCATATTTTATTAATGGAGTAAAAATACTCTCTCACTCTTACCAAAGCTATTACCTTGCTCAAATACCAATTGATGTGACATAGAGGTAAGGAGTGAGATATTAATAGTGGATGTCTTTCCATAAGGAGAAAGAGGATAAGTACAAGATGTTAGATATGTGTGATCAAAACACTTAATATTTTTAGATGAAGAGAATGAGTATTTTATGTTGTTATCAGCTCAAGGAAGTGCAGAATAGGATGAAAATGAAGAAGTTGATGAATAAGGTGAAATTTTGGAAGGGGCCAAGTTCCAAAGTGAGGATGATGAACTCTTTAAATTCATATTGAAGATCCAACGAACAAAGAAGGGTGTTTTTATATTATAGGTGGTATATTTGTTTGATATAGTGATGAGAGAAATAAAAGAAAACTATATGAGGACTATTCTATAGGTATAAATAGATTTTATGGGTAATCATGTTGATGCCCAAGAATGTGGTGAATACTTTAGCAAAAAAGTTGAGAAGGAAGAGGAAGTGAAAGCAGTATAATCAAGGAAGAAATTAGTATTTTAAGATGGCATGGAGGATAGTTAGGGAAGGTGGACATAAAGAGATGGGTGAAAGCCTACAAGGGAATGAAGAGAGATACATAGAGCTTATTAAAGGAGGTGGAAGAGTTGCCTATATAAATGAATAGGAAGATGTAACAACCATGATTTTTATCAATTCATATGTATATAGTAGAAGAAGAAAGTGTTGAGATGTGGCAAGGGAGTTCAACCCAATGTTTGAGGGGGTTGGAAAGAGATAATGTGAAACATGATTGGTATAGGAGCATGGTTTAAAGTGCAACAAAGTGGATAGAAAATTTGGCACTACATCACATTGTGAAAGGCATGCTATGTTGTTTTTCCTATATTCAAAATGGTTATTTTACCACCTTCCCCATTTTTGTGAGCACTATACTAAAAACATTTTACCTTGGACATTTGATGCAAGAACATTTAGGTAGTCAATCCATATTTTATCACCCAAAATATATCTCCTATGTTTGTGGGTTTTCAATAATTAATGACAACCTACATGGACTCAATCACACTTTAATAGGATCCAAGAAGGAATGAGGATAAAATTTAAGTCGTGAGAAAAAGTTTTTATATCTCAAGATGAAACTATTTTGGTAGTTTTCAAATGAACATGGTCATTATGTAACCACAACTCTTTATGAAGCAATAGTTGCACTTGCAGTAAGTGTACACCCCTAGTAATTTTCTAGGAACATTCAAGTGCCCATTTGAAGCATTTTAAAAATTCATGTGGATCCAAAGAGTCACACCATGGGATAGAAAGGAGGTGGAAAGGCTTTGGACTAGGGATACCAAAGTTGGAGAAGATATTCCAAGAAAGTTTAAATGATAGAGAAGGAATATGGAAGAGCAAATAGTAGTGTCTAGTCCAAGAAGGGACTACATAGCATTATTCCCTCATGTTATTATCATAGGAAGAGTGAAGGGGTGTGTGTGTTTAAATTTTTTTATTTCTCTTAGAAAAATTAAATAAAGTGTGAAGTTTGGTTTTTGTCTCATGTCTGTGTTTGTGTTTGAGTGGTAGGACTCAAGGAAAAAGTTGTCCTTAGTTTGACCCCATATCATTAATTGCATCGATTGCTCCTATTTTTGAGTGTACATAATGACTTTAATTTTTTTTAAATCTAAAAATATATTTTTTATCAAGTGAAAAAAGTAGATAGATGGGATTGCATTGGAATTCATAGTCAAGCATGTAATTTTAGATGATTATTCCAACTTGAATCTCATCAACTCTTGGGCCCAACTATGTTGGGAACTATTGAACATTCCTCTTCTTCCATTATACATCCATTGTTTCATAATAATTTATTTAGTGAATCTTAATCTATAACACCATGATACAATAACCTAAAGCATTGGTAATTATTCCCTATTGCCACTAGTATATAATCTAAATCATATCAAGTACATAATCATAGATAATAGCATAGAGATAATAGTGGCAATTCTTCCCCATATGAAGCATTGGTAATTTTTCCTCTACAACATATCAAGTACATAATCCAAATCATAGCATGGAGATAACAGTGGAAAAATATGATTCATAACTTAAAATTGTAAAATTCCTAAACAAGGCATGAGTTATACTAAATCCTAAAACTACCAATAAGGTCACAATATATCAAATTATTTTACCACTATCACATCCTGTAAGTGGTGAACTGCCAAACACTAAAACAATCACCAATGCAACCACAAGACAAGTTTGTCAATGTAAACAAAATACAATATTATTTATGACTATGTTGTAATACATTTCCCCAATGGGTCTTATCAATTTATCCAATCACACACATGCCAAAAATAGATGCATCCAAAATATCAGTTAAGTATGAAATTGACCACTGTCAAATTCCATCAACCTGTGCGACTACTATCAAATCTCCCACGCTGATCAATGAGTTAAATTCCTTAACAATTCAATAAGAAACTAATAAATATAAAAATAGAGATTATAAGAATAGATATTTTTAAAATACAAGTGTGAGAATTAAAAACTTCACATGATAAACCTATCTTTAAGTGTTCCCACCATAGTAGCTCCAAAAATGCATATATCAATCCACTAAACATGACAGTATGAAATTAAGAAACTGTTTGCTTATGATTTTGACATTTTATCATTTGTTTAGCTAATTATGCATTATATAGTGATTAATAAACATGATTAATCAAAATTTAGAAAAATAATGCACAAATAGAATCAACTCATGATAAATACATGATAATGGAGTTTGACAATGCCTACATCTTTGTGTTCACTTAAAGTATAAACCGATCCATTTATTTGAAAAGTGAGTACATGGCCAACCCTCAAAGATGTCAAATGGATATTCTAAGATTGCATACAATTCATAAAGATACCTTAAGAAATCCATGACATACATGGATGGACCTTCCACCTTCTTGTCGTCAATGCAATATCACAATCCTGTGGAATTTTTGCTAAAAGTCTCAAAAATAGACTTAAAAAATTTATTAACAAACTTATCATAGGAGATTAAACATATCATTGAATTCATCTCAGAGTCTAGTACAATTCCATAGTTTACATCGAGAGCTATGCATGCCTTTAAGTACTTCAAAATGGGTGATATGTGTAAACTAGCCTATATGCTTTACATTCTCAATCTAAAACTATTATATAAATATAACTTTCCCCATTTAATATTGTTTAAAATACACATGGTATAATAGTTTGGAATCTCACCATTTTACACAGTGGCTAGGGTTTGAATCTCCCACTCTATGATTCGTAAACCATGTCCTCAAATGTAAATTTGCCTACTTTATATAATGTTTGGGCCCATGGGTATGACAGTGGGTTATTTATCCTTTTAACTAAAAGGATAAGGTTAAAAATCTCCCTTCTCCTAAAATCTACCAATTCCTTGTTTAAATAAGAATTACTTTGATTTGGTTTCAACCATCCATGGATGGTGGAGCGATAAGGGGATAAATTTATAGTATGATGGTTGGGGGTTCGATTCTCCCCAACTACTTTTTGTCAAACATGGATTAAATGATATTTTAAAATCCCAAATTTACCATGGGATATTCATCATGAGTCTCCAAATAGACTTCTCTCACCACTACTATTTGGTCTTCAGGCCATTTTGGATGTTTCCCCATCCACATGCATTTGAAATTCTATCCCTTGGCTATGTCAAGGCATGTTGGTGAAGACATGATTACCTTGGAATGTGCTCTATCATACACATTGTAATTGGTGACTCAGTCATGGTTTGGACTTAAACATGGCATGATTCATTGGGTCCAGTATGGAATTCATGTTAAATATAAAACCCAGACCATGTCAGGCTAAACTTGGCATCCAGGGTAAATAGGCTCCCATCTAGGTTGGATGGTTTAGGATTGTTTCAACTGATTCAAGTTAAGTTGGATCATCCCAACTCATCTCTTCACCCTAACTTGGTATCTTATTCTCCAACTCATAACTCAACTTGATTATGGGCTCGAGTTGGCATTGAAATATAGTCACTAGGTGACTATTAATAAAATTTGACTGTGGAAAAATATAGAGGTGACAAGCCACATGGTGGCTTGAGGACCCACCACATGGACCAGTCTCCATTCAACACTTATCAATGTCTAATTAGATAGATTCTCCATATCTCTATTAGTGGTAGGGTCTCTTTCTAAGACAAAAGTGGACTCCACCAGCTATGGTCCCCTTAGCTAGCCCTTTTTTTTTATGCCATCTATGTACGCTTGTCAAAGACAAAATATAAAAACCAATATTTTTCTTGCACAAACTCATTTCCATTGTGTTGTAACATGAGTGGTCTACTTAGCATTCTAGGATTACACCACATCACCCTGTGTCACCTTTTTACCCTATTGATCTAGATACTTCAATGTGTGATATCTTGTGTATACATGATCAAAATTAACCCATTTAAATTGCACTGAAAAGCTCTCGACAAGATCTACATTGTGCCATCAATCAATCTACAATTTGATGACTTCTATTTCAAATTGATTATGGATCCTCCTATATCAATCCTTCCTACTGAGAGGGATTTTGGTCCACCAAAAGTTAGTACCTAACTTGATCCTCTAACAATGCCAGTCAGTTCTAAAGAATTTCAATGGGTTTTTATTAGTCTATTCAAGTTCCACAACTATGCCTATACTACTTGGAACAACTAATTGATCACATATTCTAAAAACCCTCTATTTCTACATAGCCACTAATATCCTCTACATATAACTAAGATGTGATGACTTTCTCTACTGCATGGCTTAACAAGAGCCTCTACATAGATAATCCTAGTGATCTTCTCTACTACTACTAAATAGTCTTATGCAACATATCAAGTACAAAATCCAAATTATAGCATGGAGATAATAGTGGAAAAATATGATTCATAACATAAAACTATAAAATGCCTAAAATAAGGCATGAGTTATATTGAATCCTACAACTTCCAATAAGGTCATAATATATCAAATTGTTTGCCCACTGTCACATCCTGTAAGTAGTGAACTACCAAACATTGAAACAATCACCAATGCAACTACAAGACAAGTTTGTCAATGTAAATAAAATATAATATTGGTTGTGACCATGTCATAATACATTACCCCAATGGGTCTTATCAATGCATGCAATCACACACATGCTAAAAATAGATGCACCGAAAATAATAGTTAAGTATGAAACTGAACACTATCAAATTCCATCAACTTGTGCAACTGCAGTCAAAACTCCCAAGTTTATTAATGAGATAAATTCCTTAACAATTCAATAGGAAACTCATAAATCTAAAACTAGAGATTATAATAATATAGCATTTCAAAATACAAATGTGAGAATTAAAAACTTCACATGATAAGCCTATCTCAAAGTATTCCTACCATAGTAGCTCAAAAAATGCATATATCAATCCACTGATCATGATAGTAAAAAATTAAGAAACTATTTACTAACCTTCTTTATCAAAATTTCTTATTTAGGCTATTCAATTTCCTTAGTGTATTTACTGACATCTGTATGGGTTGATTAAACAAAAACTTCATTAATTACCTTATCAATAGGTTTATAGACCATCTTTTTCTTACCATTATTAGGATGGTGGGATGGTTGAATTTTCCAACACTTTTCAACCCAATGTCCACTCACATGACAATGAGTGTAAAAATCCCTCTTCTTAGGTGAGGTCACCCTTTTGCCATTTTTCACTTTTCTAGTATGAGAATGGTCTTTAGCACTGACAAGTTGCTTCAACAAAGCTTGTCTTTTCCAACAATATGTAGCATAATGGTTATTCAATTCGTAAAACATACAAGGAAAAGAATGCAACATATTTTGAATATTAAAACCAAATTTATTAAATGCAAAAAATGAATCATAATTCTTGGAATTCACATTTCTATTGGTGCCTTTTCTAGTGTAAGAATGAGGAGGTAGAGTCTTAATACCTCTTTTACCTGATTTCTTACATCACTCATTATTCCTTCACAGGGAGGAATTTTGCTTTGCTAGTGGCCTTGTATATTTTCTATATGAAGCTTGTCCTCTTTTATCAATGAAGGAACTCTCTCTAATATCCACTTTTTCAATAGCATAACTCAATCCTGTCTGGTGAGATCTATGCTTTACCTGTATTGGGTTAGCAATACCTTGGCCATTCTTACCAAGGCCCCTTCCATCAAATCTCATTTTCAATAATAGTTTAGATCTAATGCGCTTAGTTTGTTTCTCAAAACTACCAAAAGCAATATCTAAAACTGAATGAAAGGAATTACTAGATGAATAACTTACAGTGCACTCATCAGTAATAGTGCTTGCATCTGTAGTGGAAAGCAATTGATAAAGACAATATTTCTCTTCATCCTTCATCTGTAGTGGAAAGCAATTAATAAAGACAATGTTTCTCTTCATCTTGCATTTATACCAAGAGTTCATCCTTGTTTTGTAGTTCTATTTTTAAGTGGGTAATCTCCTCTTCCAAGGATTAAAAATTATCTCTCAATAAATCATTCTCTTCCTAGATCTATTGATTAATTGCTTCAAGCTCATTAAACCTCTCTCTTTTCAAGGCTTTGCCCATGGCTTCCTATTTCCTACAAACAACCTAATTCCACAAATTTCACACTACAAATGGAATATTAACAAGCCTAAAAAGTCTAAAATAATACTATAATTCAAACTAAAATCAAATCCACACAATCAGATGCTATCCAAGCACACTAACTGCTCTAATACCAAAACTTGATCCATAAACTCTACACTGATTTAGTGCACAAAAGTGTTTACCTTGGATCCTTTCATCAAATCACTCAATTTCCCAAAAACATTCAAGTAAATGAAATTGAATTTGACCTTTTATTTATTTTTTATCTAATTATGAATTCAATAGTGATTAATAAACATGATTAATCAAAATGCAAAAAAAAATAAAAATGCATAAATAGAATCAAGTCACGACAAGCATATGATAATACATTTTGGCAATGCCTACATCTTTAGGTTCATTTAAAGTATGAAATAATCCATTTCCTTAAAAATTTATTACATGTCCAACCCTCACAATTGTCAAATGGATACTCTAAGATTGCATACAATTTGGCAACAAACCTTCAGAAAGCCCCAACATACATGGATGGACCTTCCACCTTCCTGTCATCAATGCAATCTCACAATCCTATAGATTTTAAACCAAATTATCAAAAATGGACTAAAAAATGGCTTAAAAAACTTAGCATAAGAGATTCAACATATCATTGAGTTCATCTTGCAGTCTAGGACAATTTCATAGTTTACACCGAGAGCTAAAAATACCTTTAAGTAATTCAAAATGGGTGATATGTGCAAACTAGCCTATATGCTTTACATTCTCAGTCTAAAACTATTATATAAATATAAATTTTGCTATTTGAGATTGTTTACAATCTGCATGGTATAGCAGTGGGGTATCTCACCATTTTACATAGTGGCTAGGATTTGAATCTCCACTCCATGCTTCATAAACCATGTCCTCAAATGTAAATTTACCTACTTTATGTAATGTTTGGGCTCATGGGTATGATAGTGGGTTATTTATCCTTTTAACCAAAAGGATAAGGGTTAAAAACTCCTTTTTCCCAAAATCCACTAATTTTTTGTTTAAATAGGAATTCCTTTGATTTGGTTTCAACTATCCATGGAAGGCGGAGTGGGAAGGGACTAAATTTAGAGCACGATGGTTGGGGATTAAATTCTCCCCAACCACCTTTTTCCAAACATAAATTAAATTATATTTTAAAATCCCAAATTTACCATGGGATCTCCACCATGAGTCTCTAGATAGACTTCTATTGCCACTACTATGTGGTCTTTGAACCATTTTGGATGCTTCCCCATCCATGTGCATTTGAAATTATATCTATTGGCTATGTCAAGGCATGTTGGTGATAGTATGCTTACCTTGGAATTTGATATAGGATTCACATTGAAATTGGTGACTCAGTCATGGTGTGGACTTGAATGTTATATGATTCATTGTGTCCATCATGGAAACTATGTTAAATGTAAAACCTAGACCGTGTCAGGCTAAACTTGGCATCTAGGGTAAATATGCTCCCATCTAAATTAGCTGGATTGAGCTTGTTTTAACAAAATTAGGTTAATTTGGATCATCCCAACTCATCTCTACACCCCAACTCACTCTCTACTTCTCCAAATCAAAACTCAGCTCGGTTACGGGCTCAAGTTAGCATTGAAATATATTCACTAGGTGACTATTAATAAAATTTGACTATGGAGAAATATAGAGGTGGCAAGCCATATGGTGGCTTAAAGACTCATCATATGAACCAATATCCATTCCAAAATTGTTGACATCCAATTGCATGGATGCTCCATAGCTCTATCAACGGCAAGGTCCCCTTGTGAGACAAAAGCAGACTCCACTAGCTATGGTCCCCATAGCTGGCCCCCCTTTTCTTATGCCATCTATGTACACCTGTAAAAGATGAAATATATAAAATAATATTTTTCCTTCATAAACTCATTACCACATGTCATAACATGATTGGTCCACTTGATGTGCTACGATTATGCCACATCACCCTGTGTCACCTTTTTGCCCTATTTATTTGGAGACTTCAACATATGATATCTTACGCATATGGGCTTGAAATTGATCCAATAAAATTACGTTAGAAAGATCTCAATTAAGTCTATGTTGTGCCATCGATCATATACAATTTGACATTTTCTATTTTGGAGTGAATGTGGATCCTCTTGGATCAAATGGGATTCAAAAACATTCATAATTTGCAGTGGTTTTGAAACATGTAGTTGGGAGGTGAAAATTAGAGACACACTAATTTAATATTTGATGGATAATATGAGTTGAATGATAAAACATGTGTATTTTGAAGGATTTTACACATTCAATCTACTTGAAGTTTCTTCACAGGGTCTTACCCTCTAGAAAATGACCATGGAAGATACTTGGCAATGCATTAAAACCTAAATATATGAAAATCTTGAATAACATCCATTAGAACATTGTACCTCTCAAATTATGTGTTCATTATTTTTTAGTTTTTAAATTTATTCAACATTAAGTTTTTTTTTTCAAACATTTTATTATTCTTCCCACTTTGATTTTTGAATATATATATTTAACTTTTTGTTTCTTTATTCAGCTCATTTGTGGCTTTTTATTTTAATTATTTCTTTTCTCTTTCCAACTAAACAAGTGTTTTCTCAAATGTATAAAATTTATCTTCACAAAATTATCCAATTTATATGGAGTATCCCTTTCCTTACTTTTAAATTCATATGTACTTATCACCATCTTTAATTGAACATTTTCTTTGGATTTCTCTTATTCTTTGTTGTTACTTTCAAGTTCTTGTATCTATTTATTTTTAGTAAAACTTCCTTCATTATCTTAATTTTTCTTAATATTTTATTTGTTGTTAATATTCTTAATCATTTTAGGTGCATCTCCCTCATGGCTAGTCATGTTATCTCCTTATTTTTATTATTCTTGTATACTTCCATAAAATTCTCTACAATCAATAAAAATAAAAGTCCATTTGATTTTGAGGTTTTGGGAAGACCAATTTAATTCCAATTATACAAAGAAATGATGAGGAAGCACTTTTTTTAAAACCCATTTTCATCGATATACTAATAAAAATTTAGAAAACATAATAATGAGTTATCGAATAATATATTTTAATTTTATTTTATTCATACTTTTAATTATGGTCTATGTCAATGGGTTAAGAATATGTTTGAAATTGATATATGTGAATCAATGTAAAATTTAATTAGATTTTAAATACTAAACATCTAATCACTACTATGTAATTTGAAGATCAAAATGTGGGAGATGCTTAATTTTTATTCATCCATTCTTGTGGATTGTGCATATCTATAATAACTTCTTGGTTTGTATTGTTTTCTTTGTTTGCCTCCCTTTTAATCTCATCACATGGGCTTCATTCTATTTGTCTTATATAATATATTATTAGCATTACCCATATTAAAACATTTGAAGTAGGAAAATGAAAAGCTACATAAATTTTAGTAATGCATGGAAATTTTAAGAAAGAGACTTAAAAACATGTAAAATATGTTAACAATTCATAATTTCCATTGGTTTATATGTATATTCATGTGCATACATACAAATTTGTGTATTTACATGATTTTTTGTATATGTATATAAACACATGTTTGTAAACATGAATAAATACACATATATATGTATTATTGATTGATTAGATTAACTAAGATTTTGCTTGGTTTATTGGATAACTTGTTCATATAGGATATTAGTGGTACTCATTTGATTGGGTTGTTAAATAGATTATTTGCATTAATGAAACAATAAAGAAATATGTCTTACCCCATTTTCAGATTGAACCCTAAAAACTAAAGCGATCCCCACTCTTCACTGAGAGAATATAGTCTACAAATCCTACCATGTGCCAAGGATGTAATGACCTATTTTACCTCACAATACTAAAATTTTATTTGGATAAGTGGAAATATAAGACCATTTGAACAACTTCATTGTATATATTATGAATAGATAATTAATCCATCTAAGATATATAAGAAGTTATATGTGTTAAAAATAATTAGGAGCTAGGTGCTAAAAGGATGAGGACATAACTGTGTCATGTATTCCTTATGTTAATGGCTCCACATTCATAGTTTTGGAATATTAATAGAACTATTCATGTCCATACAGTGGTAACTGATCTTGTAACCCTATAGGACCAAGTTCCTAGGCAACTATTTCAAACAAAGATATACTTTGAAAATTTATTGTGTCCATCAAGGTCATTAAATAAGTTTATAATAAATCCCTTAGAACTAGAGGAGTTCTTTCACACAGGATAACACATAACCAGTAACACAAAGATATACATGACTAGACTCAAATATTCATTTATTAGAGACTTTAAAATTAGATCAAAATTCTTGAATTAGAATATATGTTGAAGAATTAGATAAATTTGAGCATGTAATCCCTACTAAAAGATCTATATACTCATGGATGCCCATGTCTATGTGACCTATATATTGTTTCAATAATGGAATGGGTTCAACATATATTGATACAATTATATGTGGTTATAATAAATTCTAATAAGAATTTTTTTTGATGTAGTTACATGTAATTCAATAGAGCCTTCATATGTCATAGCGTGCTATTATGTTTTCCAACTTCCATAGATAGCAGAACCTTTGGTTGATACTATATATATATATATAATCAAGAAAAAAAAGAGCATTTCCACTTAGCCAAATAAAAGTGTGGTATTGTAAGGTGAAATAGGTCATTATATTCTAGTTAATCTCCAGAAGAGAAGTTTCCTACTCTATTTTTTTTCTATATATATAGAAAAAAAATAGAGTAGGAAACTTCTCTTCTGGAGATTAACTAGAATATAATGACCTATTTCACCTTACAATACCACACTTTTATTTGGCTAAGTGGAAATCTAAGACCATTTGAGAAATTTCATTTTAGATATTATGGATGGACACTTAATCCATTTGATATTTGTAAGAAGATATATGTGTCAAATACAACTAGGGGTTAAGGACTAAAAGGATGAGGACATAATCATGTCTTGTAAATGAACTTCCTTAAGCATCGTACTTGATAAAATTATTTATTTCAACTTTCATTTAGAAAATTGAGGATCATCTAGGAAATATTAATAGATTGGTAGACAATCAACAGCAATTTTTATTCTATAAAAGTGAGTGAGTGTTAATATACAAACACAATTTATGCATATTAAAATAGTAACTCAATAGTGTTAGAGGCATCTTTTCAAACTCTTTACAGAAGATTATTCTAATACTTTAATTCCATATGTTAAATTAATTTTAACCATTTACCTATGCTACCATTATTGTATAATAAAAGAGAAGACTTGCATATAAATAGTTAAGTATTTATAGAGACATATATAGTAAATAATATAAGAGGAAATACTATACAAATTTGAATGTTGTAAACCATAATCCAAAATTTTGGGATATTTTTAGAAAATGCTTTAGGTTAGAGGAATTTTTAGAGTGCCATTCATTATTCATATATTCCGTATAATTTTATATATATATAATTTTAAATTTGTTTCGTATATGCTCAAATTAAGTTATTTTAAATCCCTATTAAACTTTGCACCTAATTTCTATGTGAACCATTATATTATGGTTGATGCGCTTCAATCATGTTATGTTTATGCTCCTAAATTTGCATATAATTTTCAATGGGTAAGAGATATGTTCAAACCATTCCATTAGATATGTATATGCTTGCAATTTTGGATATAGGTATCCATGGGTAAGAAATAATCTTGTTGTGTAGACTCACTTTTTAGAGTGTTATTTCTTATATATTTCACATATCGTTTGTTGTTCATAGATGTTATATCCTATGTTGTGTTCTAAATTTTTGATGACGAGGATGTTCAAAATCTATAATTCAATATATGAAAGAGGTTTTATGGATAATTTTGGGGTTTTATATAGAATGCATTCATGTTTTCCATGAGAAAAAAATAACCTTTTTGTGCATAGTTATTTTTAGACTACATCGAGTTTTATGGACATTATATTGTATGTTGTATCAAAATACTGATGAGTTATATTATAATTTTATCACACTAATAATAATTTAGACTTACTTGTAAGTAATCTACCATAAGTATGGAAATATGTCAAAACTATCACATACCAATTCCAATAGTCTAAGTTTTATGTCTCTAATGATTACCTTCTTATTTTTACATATTATTTATGGATGACCTAGAAGGAAACGATGTCCTAAAACAAATCTTTATTGATTCAGAGCTCATCATATGTAATTTTATTTATTACCCATGAATGTGAATTTTTTAGTTTAATTCAAGTTGTTTGATACTAATGGATTCTTATATGAATTATTTTAATAGAAGTAATGAATCACCAGCCAAAATTATGTGCATATCCCAAGTATATATGTTCATCTCAAGTTGCAAAAGTTCCTAAGATAGTTTCAAATGGTGCATCCACCATTGGTGGTGGGATTTCCATCAGGTCAGGACAAGTAATTTATTGAGGTTGTTTCTCTCTTACCCATTATACATGTTATTAATAAAAATAATATAAATTTGACCATTTGGGATCCAATGTTTATTTCTTCAAATCTAGACAATAATAATGGTTACTTATATTGATTGTTTTAGGTGAAGCAACATTTTATGTTACAATCATTCATTTGCCAATGTCACAAAATGAAATCTCAATGGTTGTTTGATTATTTTTTGAAGAGGGACACAAACAAGGGGTAAAAATAGGTATTATTATTAATGTTTCTCTATTGTCCATGTTAAATGTAATATTATTTATAACTTTTTATAATACTCAACATTTCACCACTTCACATCCACTTTGTGATATTTTTTGTACTTTTCTATATTTTTAAAGGAGGAAAAAAGTGTAACAAAGGTTGTAAAGGTAGAAATGACTCTTGTGATTAGTTTTTTCCCAAAAAATGTAAGCATTTGTTGTACTTCTTCTTTGTTCCATCATCATTTTCATATACATTTTTTATTTTATAGATTTTTATATTGACATGTATATATTGACCATTGTGGTAGGAAGAGGTGGAATAAGACAAAGTTGAGAAGAATGTTTGATGAGGATGTGGATGATGAATATGATAGTGATTGGATTCCATACACCTCGTAATTTGATCATGATAAGGAGGAACCAAAACATGTAAGCACACTTTCTTATTTTCAAGGATGATTGTTTATTCTTGTTGATGTAATCTTTTTTTAAAGGATTCTAACATCGTGATTATTTATTGAATTTAGTTTGTGGGTGAATAAAAAATTATTAACATGGGTATTTCTAATAAAAATTTCACTATTGTCTATTACACCCATACAACACATTTTTTGATGAGGGTGGTTATCTATTTTGGTCATTGGATAAAATCATCACTCACTGACATAAGATTCATGTTAGGCATCTTGTTCCAAGGAGACCTCCAAGTTGTGTAGGTAGTGTAAAAAATAAGCTAAGGGAATGGGAATACACACTAAAATATATATAACATAGGTCAATAGACCGGATGGTAAAAAATCAAAGCCTCAATAAGAGGCATAGGTTAGCAATATCATGGATGGATAAAGAGAACATTTTCCAAGTATCTAATCTGAGTGAGATAGCCTTAAGATACATTAATGATCAAATGAGTGAACATAATTAAATTAAAAACATATAATAGATAAGGCATGTGTAATAAGGTAGATAAATTATTTTCTTGAAATGGAACAAAAAAGAATAAGGGTGGACCAAGGGCTTGGTGCATGTAATTGTGAATGCTAGGTGAGATGAAATGTGTTTAATAACTCACATGCATAAAATTTTGAGGTCATTTTATGTTTATGAATAATATTTTTTATATTTATATAACAACCATCATCATAAAATGATATACATGACCCTTAGACTCATTGTAGTGAGGATGATGACATTCCTTGAGGGATTACCTTTCATGGAAAGGGAAAAGGGTTTGTGAGGAGAAAAAATATAAAAAAAAATTTGATGATGAGATGATTCAGGTAATTAAATTCAATGAATATGTCCAAAAATATTTCTATTATAATTAATTTTAACATGTACATTTTTCTAATATTTGTTATTGGTCTTCTATAGATAAATGTTATGGAGGAAGGTTTTTGCAGTGTCGAATGAGGAAGTTCAACATGATGAGGAGGATATGATTATTGATGCCCCTAACATCAAGTCTAATTATTGATCCATATAATTTTTTTATTTAAACCCCAATGAAAACACATTGTTGTATAATGAAGGTTATATGGTTGTGAAAGGCACCATATTATTTATTGAGTAGGGCCAAACTTACCATGATGTGCCAACCCTAAAAATTTGTTGTATTGCCATTATTTGTAGGGATATATTTGAGGACACAAATCCAATTCCTTTCACTAATATTGAAGAAGATACATTGAAAAATAATCTCCACTCAAAATTAACTTACCTCTTAGTGATATCAAAATTGACACATTCCCTAGCAATATATAAAAATCGTTAGATGTTTGCATGATGGATATCATTTTTAGTTCCATTTATTTTCATTAAACCCTTTCATATTTTAATTTGATTTTATTCTATCATGTAATTTCCTTTAGGATTTTGATAAAGAGGAAGTATGTCTTTGAAATCATTATGAACCATTTATTGCTAGTGTGAAATCTACTTGTCATGCCATATGCTAGTTATGGTTATGTTTATTTGATGGTTATATCTCCATGAAGTCTACACAATATGACATGACACCTCATTCCATCAATTTTTATTGATGAAATTAGACCTTTATTGGTCTTAGATTTTAGCAATAAAAATTTCTTTTTTTCCTAATACAATTAGTCCTTCAATAATGTATTTACTTAGATATTCCTTAAGCAAAGGTTTCATGTGGGGTATCAAACTAGAGTCAAAGTGACTGCATATAAGCTAGACTAACTTAAGTGATTTTCATTTTATTTAAAAAAAAATTTCTTCAATAATTAATTTAATTTTTAATTAACAAACTAATATGTGTTTTCTTAATGTATGTGTCTTATTCTTGCTTTTTGTCTGCCTTACTAACTTTGAATTTTTTTAATACAAGTGTATTTATGGCAAGGCAAGAAATATTCACATTCATTGTTCATCTAGTTTCACTTCCTTATCCTCTAGAAGGGGTTTCATGGCCATGCCATGAACATGGATATTAATTGGCATATAATAGCTTGAAAATGATGTCATTGTATACTTGGACATGATATGTATGACATGTAATGATAGATATTACTTGGTTATGATGTTTCAATATAAGTGTTTTATTTATGTACATTATAATTAATGATGTGGTGGTTAATATTGTAATTAATGATGTATTACAACACTTTACGTGATTAAATGATGCAATGATGTTCAAATCAATATAAATAATCATTTTGATATGTAATTATGCAATGGTTTTGACATGTAATTATGTTTACATGTAATAAGTCATGTTCACATGGTCACATCTCTCAATGTATGTTGAGAAGTAATCATGGTGGGATTAAGTGCTCCACAAGATTGTATGCATTATTATGGGAAAAGGTGCATCATATGACTTGTCTATTTTCCCTACCCTTATCTCATTTAATGTATTTATTTATTCAAGAAACTCACACAACACTTCAACAGTTGAATGATGTCTATGGAGCCTATTTTGAGAAAGAGGAAGATGGTGAGCAACGACTGCAAGACATCAATGAATCCTATAAAGCCTATTTTAGGTATGATAAATGGTTTTTTTGTCTTATTTTTCTATAAGTTTAAGATGTAGTATTTCAATTCCATATTTATTAGGTTTAAGTTTTATAACATGATATTTGATAGCCTAAGATTTATGCCCCTTGCCTTCATTCAATTTATTTCACCATTCATCAAGGAATCAATATCTTCTTCATAAATCCTTCCTCCTTATCTTTTCTATGAATGTATTCTTATTGACTTGGTTATTGATCCCTTTTCATCGCTTTATGGTGAAAAACGTCATACAAAGTAACCTATGCATTTTTCTTATCTTTTGCACTTTATATAAGTCAATCTCTTATGTGAAAGCATGAGAAGAAGCTTCTGAATATCATAAATGATAAACTCAAGTATTTAATGGTTTTTTGTCTTATTTTTTTATAGGGTTAAGTTTTAGTATTTACTTTCCATATTTATTAGTTTGAATTTGTACAACTTGAGATTTGATATCCTGAGATTTATGCTTTCTTTTACTATTGATCAAGCTCCCTTTTAATGGATGTTGAAAATTTGATTAAGCTAAAAAGGCTGAAATGACATTTATTATATAGAGGGTGGCATAAAAAAATGTTTGGATACATATAAATATAAAAAAGGACCTTTTATAAATCAAGGTTGATATAGATCCTTGCATAATTTATCACCTCCAAGTTTCTAATGAGTTTTGATGGCATTTTGTATTCTGAGCTTTAGATTTGTATGTAGACACATTAGGATATGAAAATAACTTTATGAACTGAATTTATATGCCAAAAAATCCTTTATTAAAATTATGAATCATAGATTCAAGTTTTTAATGCACATTTTGTCCATACAACAAGTTTCAATGCATACAACATCTTGTATTAAAAATTCTAGTCTTGAAAACTTTCTTAAAAAATAGTATCAAATTTTTTTATTACAAATTTATCCATGCATTAGATTTTATGTGCTCACTCTTTCCAAGATGCATTTGTGAGGTTTGACTCATATTTTTGAATATTTATGAGATAATAAATCACTATATTAGCTTATTTGACGTTTGATTTCATTTTCTGCTAATAATTCCTTTTTCGGTAAACAAAATTCACTAATTTGATTCAAAATTTTTATTTAGGCAAGTTATTTAGGATTTTAAATATAATTAGTATTACTTAGTGCCTTTTTGATTTTGTAAATTATTGTAAATATTATGAATTAATAGCTTAACATGCCAAAAGTGCTAAATTACAAGGTCATAATTTAACTAGTATTAGAATTGAACTAGGTATGTGATGCATATAGGATAATACACCAAATAAGCTAGCCTCATCACTTTTATACGTAATTAAATCCCTTTCATGGATGAATTTGGGTAATTCAGGTGATTTATAGGCTTAAAATGTGTTTTTTGCTAGAAATTGAATTGAATGTTGGTTTATGCATGAAAGTGGCAAAAACTAAGTGTCTATAGTTTTCCCCTATTTGAGAAGGTGTTACAAGACACATACATGATAAAATATTTTCAAAGAATGAAAAATATGTTAAGATGAATGGTTCATTCCCTAAAGAGTGACCAATAAGCCCTTGATTCCCCCTTGAGGGAACTGATGGAAAAAATAGGATCATCAAATGTTCCCCTGAAATGAAAAAAATGACAAGATCTTAATGTTGACGGGGGTGGGATTAATGAATTTTAAAAAGGTGATTATAAATAGTAGTAGTGGTGGAGTCACTAATTTTCTCAAATGCAATTATAATCAGTAATAAAGTGTGTGACACTAGTTTGCCCAAAGGCAGTTATAAGTAGTGGCATGGATAGGTGCCTCAGTAGGGTGGTGAAATGGATACTTATTTGCCCAAAGCAATTATAATTAGTAACCATATGGAAAAAATTGATTTTCCCAAAAGAAGTTATAATCAGAGATGAAAAATAAGAAAAACTAATTTGCCCAAAGGTATTTCTAATCAGGAATGGAAAATATGAAACACTTATTTGCCTAAAGTCGGTTATAATTAAAAATGAAAAGGGAAACATCGATTTGCCAAAAGGTGATTATAATTAGAAAGACATACATTTGCCCTAGAAGGGTAGGTGGAATGAGTAAAAATAATAATGATTTGACCATAGGTGGTTATAATCATTAGTATGAGATGCAAAAATAATGTTTTGCCCATAGATAGTTATAATCATAAAATTTGTCATAATGAGGAAAATTGGCAAGGGTAGCTTATGTGAAAAATACATAAAATGGATTTACAATGAGATGGAAAAAGATAACATATTTATAGCCTAAATGTGAGTTCAAAGATGCACATTTAAACAAACACAAGATATAGGTTGAAAAATCATGTTGTCAAATGGATCTCAGGGGAGGCCTCGAAATATGGTCTAGTTTATGATATGTTCCTTATAGATTATCCCCTAATTATGTTGTATGACTCATATATATTCTTATTCAAATATGTTTGTTTGTATAAACACATAGTAAATAATTTGTTTCACTATTTTATTACTCATAGATTTAGGATTGTGTTAAGGTAGTTGGTATTTTAGAGATGTTGCCATTGTGTTTCTATAATAGACTCCTTGTGCACTATTTTGCTTTACCTTGTGATATTACGCATGATAATTGTGGATAACTAAAATGAAAATTCATATCTTAAGCATGGAAAGCTTAATTTAAATGTAAATATAAATAATTTAGAAATAATATATAGATAATCAAATCCCAACTGTAAATATAACAAATAAATCAAGTGTAAGACTAAAAAAAAAAATTCACAACTAAATTACATGATATGGATAATAAAGACTGAAGTGTAAAAAAATGTAATAATATTATGACAACTGAGGAATAAAAAGGCAAAAAATGAAGCAAACAAACAAACAAAAAGAGAAAAATGAAAAAACAAATAGATAAAAAAAACAAAATATAAACAAACAAAAAAAATATAACACAACAAACCATCAGTAAAATAAACAAAATTTTAGTGGTTTTAAATTTGTTACAAGTGGTTTTGGAATTTTTTAGGCATCTCAACTCAATTGAGGATTACAAGATACAAAATGGTACAACTCAAAAAATGGTGACAACATGGCTTAGGTTTCTTAAAAAATGGTGAGAGCATTCAAACTTAAAATGATTGTAAAATAGAGAGAGCATGGTAAGGAGATGACTGAGTTGAACCCAACATTAATTGAGCATCACCTACATAGTCCTGTATCACCTCAAGTCACTATAGTTTCATCTTTAGTAGTGAACGTGGTAGATTGCTTCCAATGTTTTTGGTGTTTTCTATGATCAAGGAATCCAAGAAGGGTGGTTAGATCATATGTTAGCTTCACAATGAAAATGAAATAAAAATGAGAAAAAAGACACTAACATGCATAACACTATATTTCCTAGATCAAAGGGAGGATCATGGTGAAGAAACATAAATGAACAAAGCACAACTAAAAATGGAACGAACTCACACAATTATTTATCAATTCCCTCCAAGAGGTTCTTCATTTGGCTTGCTCATATTGTGCTCAACAAGTCTTCATCAATGGGGATTGGCTATCTCCATCTCCTCTTGACACCATGGATAGTTTGATATGGATTAATGGCTTGGCTCAATTTTGACATTATAACACTATAATATAGTCTCATGCAATCTTGCTCTAAAACCTGCATTATAACACTACTCTATCCAATCTAGAGAGATAAATTATTGTATTTATAAGTTTTAAAATCAACTTGGAATGGGTTAAATCCTATCCTAGGTTTGCTTAATTAACCTTAGTAGAGTTAAAAGGTATCCAAACCTCATGATTAACATGGAATAGGTGTGGGTGGGATATTTTGGATTTTGGACAACTCACAAAAGCTAATGATGAAAACCTAAGATATTATTTGATTTTGAAATTTCCTTTTTGATAATTCATTTAATTTCTCAAATATGAATTCAATTAAGAATTGATTAATATTTTCATGTTAATTAATCCCTTTTAGGCTTTTAAATATTTTCCAATTTTTGATTTAATTGATTTAGTCATTTGTTTTATTTAATTGATTTTTGGGCCAAATTGATTTAATTACATGTTATTAAGCTAAATTCAAGAAATTTATAAATTCTTAGGCTAAATATTCAATGGTTGGTAAGAATTGATCTAAAGTCAAGTATGAAGCCATTGGTGGCCAAGGTGTCTAAAATTTTCCCCTATTTAGGAAGGCATTACAATTTGTAAGCATAGTAATGTCTTCTCAAAGAATAAAAATGTTCTTTGTGATTATAAATTCAATGATAATGGATGAACTATAGGGTACCCCTTTTATGGAGTGGTTGGAAAACAACCCCTTGAAAGAAGGAAATGAGTGGACCAAATAGATGAAAACATAATGATTTTCCCAAATATGGGTAGAATCATTGAGAATGCAAGTGGGAAATTCTACAATGGTTTTCCCAAAGGAACTTATAAGCATTGTACCCTAATAGTGGAAAGCATGATATGATAACATAATGATTTACCCAAAGGTAGTTGTAATCATTGAGAATGTGGGTTGGATGGTGTATAATGGTTTACCCAAAGGTAGTTATAACATTGTACCCTGATTATGAAAAACAAGACTGATGGTTGATGATGAAAAATTTGATGATAAAAATTTGATAAAAAGGATAAAGATGAATTAAGTAACATGCTAGTAGGGAGATGCTCATCTAAAATAATGAGTATAATTCTTTCATTATTAAATTACTCTATTTAGGATAGGATTTGGTGTAGATCAGGATTGTTTTTGGTGTTGGTACCAAGGAGATATTTATGTTTCATTATTGTGTAGACTTATCAAAGATTTTTTTTTTGTAGCAAATGACAGTAAGCATCATGATAAAACACAATGAGGACTTGGCTGAAATATGCATCAAGACTGACTCCTGATATCTAATACTCAATTGAATATAATGCAGTAATGACAAAAACCATGATGATAATGTTGAAATATGAATATGGATGGGTTCAAGAATAAGTGATCAAGGAATCACGTAATTAATGGAGAAATACCTAAACCAAGGTAACAGTTCTTAAAGTAAACAAACATGCACATAAATAAATAAAACATAGAGAAAAACAAATGAACAACCAATGGTTAGTCACAATATTAGTACAAACAATGTAAGACAAACAAGATGGTGAACCTTTACCCCTAGAAAATAGGGACAACTTAAAAAAAAAGAAAAGAAAAAGATGGGTGAATAAAATAAAATGAAGGGGGTGGCTGAGTTGTCTCTATATGTACTACGTAAGTAGACACTACCTACATAGTTTCATGGATGTAATACCAATAAAAACTTTAGGCTAAATGTAGTTCTCCCAGGAAATGGGATAGAAAAAAATGATTATAGAAAAAATATGATGCATGTGATAGAATAATATGAATAAACTCATAAAATGGTGAGAGTGTGGGATAAATGGCCAAAAAGGATGGGGAAACTAAGTGACAATTGATTTATTATGACTTAGTGAGGGTTTAAAAAATCCTTAAGGCAAATAAGTGGTCAATGATTTTTGGTTTTTTAAAATGGTTTTCAAATGTTTTTGGAAATTTTGGAGTATCTCAACTCAATCAATATTCATGAGATACTAAATGGTCCAAGCTCACAAAATGGTGAGAGCATGGTTGACTTGAAATTTCTCAAAAAATAATGAGAGTGCATGGAAAAAGGGGGACTGAACTAACCTTAATAAGTATTGAGAACTACTTACATAGTCCCAAAATGGCCTCAAATAATAATAGTTTCACCTTATAGTGGAGGAATCTGACTATTGTAACAGCCAATTCAAATAAAATAGGCATAAGTGGCATAGTGACATAGTATGACATAGGAATGGCTAGTTGGTATGTCAAGGCATAGTAAATAAATGTTACCCCTAGTTTGCCTATAGGAAATTATAACTAGGATACAACAACTCAGATCAATGTTACTAATTTTTCCATAGGCATTTATAATTAGTAGAAAAATTGATGAGACACTGATTTACCCATGTAGATGGATATAATCAAGTTCACATAAAAAAACATGATGAGAATGAAATAAGAAATGAAGGATACAACTGAAAAAACATCTGTCATACTACTCCAAAATATTTCCTTTGTCTAGAATTCTTTAAAAAACTACTAAAAATGATCTAATTCTTCATGCTTAAAGCATGAAACCAATGGATGAACCAAGGTCAAACAAGATAGGTGGGGAGTGATCAAAACATGTTAAGTTGATTGAATGGAATGGTAGGATGGACAAGTTCTAGGCAAAGTGATAGGATGGTAGAATGGTATAGTAAATAGAAGAATATTGATAATATGGTGCAACTTGAAATGGTCCTCATAGACAATACACCAAGTCACTCAAGTGTAGTACCACTTCAAGTGTATAATGTTCATCAGCTCATCAATTTCATCTCCATATAGTATGGTGAGACTGTATGCTCCTATGCCATAGTCTATAACAATGATGCAAGGACCTACCTAGTTGGGTTTGAACTTTCCTTTATTCTTCTTCTTGGTTATGGTATTCTTTTGGTTCTCTTTAAGTACAAGATCACCAAGCTCAAATTATCTATGTTTCATGCACTAATTATAGTGGTCACGAAGTCAATTCTAATATGCTTGAATCTGACATACTATAGCCAAGCATTTCTCATCAAATAATTATAGCTCTTATAAGTAAGCCACTCAATAATCTTCATCATCTAGTATTTGTTTCAAAAGGATTTCTAATAAAGGTAACTCGACCTCAATGGTAAGAATGGCCTCAGTACCATAAACAAGTGAGTATGGAGTGGAACCTATGTGAGTGTGGTGATTGATATGATAATCCTAGAAGGCATGAAATATTTGAAGGTGCTAATTGCAATTGGCATCATTGATAATATTTATAAGGATGTTGACAATGGTTTTGTTTGATACTTCTACCTGGCCTTTACCTTGAGGGTAATATGTTATGGAAAAATGTTGTACTCAACACATAGAGATTTGACATATTTATTCTTGAGTGATCTACCATTATTAGATATAATATCAGATGGGATACCATAATGGTAGATGAGATGGTTAAATATGAATCTAGAAATTTGATTTCTAGTCACATAAGTGAGGGGTATAGCTTCAACCCACGTAGTGAAATATCCTGTGGTTGTAAGGATATGTTTATGGCCATCTGATGAGGTGGGTTTTATCTTCCCAATGAGATTTAGGCCCCATGTATCAAATGTCTATGGTGTCAACATTGGTTTCAAAGTCTTGGCATGCTATTGACATTTATCACATTGTTTAACATATGTAGCTACATCTACATCTATTGTTGGTCAATAGTACCCAATACATAAGATATTTTTGGATAGGATGGACCTCCTAGTGTGGGTACCACATATCCATTAATGAACTTTTGATAATACTAGTATAGATTCTATTAAAGGTAAACAATGAAACAGAGTTCCATCAAAACTACGATGGTATAGGGTTTGTTCAAGTAAGATATAACATTGGGAATTGTTGATGAAGGCTTTGGTTTTTTTTAAAAGATAAGTCAGGTGACATAATATGATCATGGAGTTAATTATATATGTTTGAATACTAAGTAGAGCTGGGACCAATAATATCCTAGATCATTATGATACTGGATGGTTCATGAGCTAGCACTAGCATATTTTTAATGAGAAATCGGTAGTATTTTATCATGTCTATATTTCGAATGAGTGACCCAATGGTATCCATGGCATTTGTTATGATGTTACTTGCCCTTCGTATATGCTCAAACTGGATATAGGCAATTTATTGCTTGAGAGTGTCAACCATGGCCTTATAAGGAACCAACTTGTCATATTTGGTCTAAAAGTGGTCTTTAACTTGATTGATGATTAACTATGAATCACCATAAAACTTTAGATGATATATTTTCCATTATACTATCTATCAAATCCCTATGATGAGTGCTTCATATTTAGCCATGTTATTGGTACAAGGAAAGATGATTCTAAATGACATAGGGAATAGATCCCCCTGTGGAGTGATAAACAAAAGGCCTATCCCCAATCCATGTGTTTTGAATGATTCTTCAAAATATAGATTCTAGTAATCCTCCTCAAGAGGTGTGTTAATGATGGTCTTAATGGATTCATCAAGAAATTGGAATATGAGTGGCTATGTATCTACAAGAACTTATCCCTTGATGGATTTTTGGTTCACATATTCTATCTCAAACTCACTAAAAAGCATGATCCATTTAGCCATGTGGCTTTGTAGCACTATTTTTCATAGTAGATACTTGAGCGGATCTTCTTTTGAAATGACCATGGTCTTATTATTCAACATGTAATGTTATAATTTCTAAGCTATAAAGACCATGGCTAAATAGGCCTTTTTAATGGGCATATAATTATGTTCATACACGATCAATGTATGGCTTAGATATTATTGGACATGATCTTTTCCATTATCATTATGTTGAGATAGAAGTACCCCCAGGTTTTTGTCTATCACTAATAGGTATAGAAGGAATGGTTTCCCTGAAATAGGAGTCAATAAAATTGGTGGATTTACTAGATAGTCCTGTATCTATTGAAAAGCTTTCTGACAATCATTATTCCAAAGAAATATGACACCCTTCTTCAAAATATGTGTAAAAAGATGAACACTTATCGATCAATTAAGATATGAAGTGTCTAATAGACTAAACTTTGCCTTGCAAACTATGGAGGTACTTCAAATTGGTCAATGGTGGCATTTTTGTTATGGCTCATACTTTGGCTAGATCAACTTCAATGCCCCTAAAAGACAAAATGAATCCAAGAAATTTACCTAAAGTAACTCTAAAAACACATTTATTAGGGTTGAGCTTGACTTTGTATTCATGTAGTTTCTCAAATATCCTTCTCAATGTTGCTAGATGATCAAACCTCATCTTTGATTTTCCTAGTATGTCATCGACATAGTCTTAAATAATGTCATGCATCATATTGTGAAATATGACTGTCATGGTTCTTTGATAAGTAGCCCCTACATTCTTAAGACTAAATGTCATAACCTAATAATAAAATGTTCCCCATGGAATGGTGAACACTATTTTGTGTTGGTCTTCTGGTGTTATTTTGATCTGATTATAGTTTAAGAATCCATCCATCAATGAAATCATCTCATAACCCACTATGGAGTTAATTATCATGTCAATATTTGGCAATGGAATGTCTTCCTTTGGGTAAGATGTATTAATATCCCTAAAATTAGTGCAGATTTTGATTCCTTTTGGCTTTTTATTGATTGACACTACATTGGAAATCCATTCATAATAGTGAATTGGCCTAATACATCTTGCTTCCAAGAGATTTTCCATCTCTTTCTTTACTAATGCAATAATACGAGGATGCATTTTATGTAACTTTCTTTTGAATGGTTTGACATCAAGATGTACCACAAGGTTGTCAACAACCAAAGCAGGGTCCAAACCAAGCATGTCATAATATTGCCATGCAAATATATCTACAAATTCCCTCACAAGGGTTGTAAATACTTCATGTTCCTCCTTAGTGAAGGACGTGCCTAATTTGATCCATTTTAGGTCATCTGGATTCATAATGTTTACTTCTAAAATATCTTCCACTAGAAGGGTCAAACCATCTTCAAGAATAGTGGGTAAAGATTTTAACTATTTGGTTATATCAGAATCCTCTATTAGGACTAGTTCAAGTTCTCCTAGACATTATGAATCAAAATACCCTAATGGGAGGGATGACCATGTAACAAATGTTATTGGTAACTTTTGAATGATGCAATAAAAAGCTTTTTGTTCTTTAAGACTGAATTTGGACCTATAGGCAAGTTCACCATCATTGGTATCCTGAATGATTTGATCAAAAGCTTGTTCTTATTCAAGTCTAAACTCAAACTCGTAAATAAGTTCATCATTGGTGGTTTTTTGGTCTGTATTTGAAGAAGGTTGAACACCCCTATCTAGTGGTGCCTAAAATAGGTTTTCAACACTAGATTGGCTTTTATCTTTACTTTTTCCCTAGTCTAAAAGTGCCTCAAAGAGGTTTTCACTTTAGGATCTCAATGTTTTATTTATTTGATTTTGGCTAAGGGTGTTCACCTTCTCTCCAAAATAGGCTTCAAGATCTAACTTGATTGAGAACCCTTTTTTGTGGTATGCTAATGAAACATTGTTCCTAAGGCTTATAAAATTATAGAAGGCCTCATCATTCTAAAATAATTAAGCAACACATTAGATTCTTGTTGGCCCCAATATATCAGTTGAGGATAATACAATGGTAGTGGATTATGATGAACGATTGGTCGAAGGGTACAAATGGCATTATTGTCAAATAGATTACTTTGAGATAAGTCATATAATGGGTTATGATCTGACTCTGCTTCACTATTAGCATCATCATCACTAGTCATTGGTGATGAAACTTGAGTAAGATCCAAGCCCATAGGATCCTTTGTACTTAGTCATAGAATTGGCACAAGTGTTCCCTGTTCATTTGCCTTGAGACCTCCTCCTTCATAGTCTTGGTTTTCCATGATCCGATTGGGAATGGGATACTTGGAATTTTTGTAAAAATTGACCAATTTGTCATTGTAAAAACATGATTCATCACATTTAAGAGGATCCTATTCTTGGCCAGAGGCTAGTATAAAAGTGATAGGTGTTCAAATATATAGATAACCCTTTCTTTTTCTTGACCATTGCATGAGTGGTTTGGCTTTTGGTCTTCTAAAGAACTTTGGGTTATATGGAAATTATACAATGTGAAAGGTATCATGTGTCAAATATTCTCTTGGACCATTAGCCGAGATGGTATAATGATTGGACATTTTAGGAGGTGGCATGCATGAAAGGGAATCAAGGGTATTAGGGTCAATGTAGTTGGCCTCTAGTAAATTAGTAGGTATTACTTTCCCTTCATCCTACTTGGTGAATGGATTCATGCTAAAATGGTAATTTTATCTCTTGAAATCAGCCTCTAAATGTTTACAATGATCGTATGGATGTAAATATCCTACAATACTAACCTCCATCCCTGATGGGAGAACTTAATACACTAGTATAATGTTGATGGGGCTGCATGAATCTTGTACAACTAAAGTCTACCCAAAAACATGTTAGATGACAAGTCAAGATCAAACACATGACAAAGTCTATCATGGGTTAAGGGCCCAATGATAACTAGCAAGCTAATGGTGCCTTGTGATTCTCATTCTTCATTATCATAGGATTTGATGGTGATTTTTTTTACTTGGAGATATATTCTCATGTACTTGAGAAGCTTGATGAGCTTGAGCGACATAATATTTAGACCTAATCCATTGTCTATAAGGACACACTTCATTTTGTGATGCTTTATGTAAAATTTTATGTGTGATGGATTATTATGCAACAGTCCAAGGGATGACATATCGCTTTGGTTGAATGTTACTTGTTAGGCTAGAACTAGGTGTCTAACGAAAGCTTGAAATTTATTAGGAGATATGTCATTTGGAACTATGGATTGACCAAGGAACTATATCAATATGTTTTTGTTGATGGTAGAAGTACATAAAAAATCTAAAATGGAGATATGTGCTATCATCTTTTGCAATTGTTTCACAATGTTAAACATATTTTCTTAGATAGTGGTAAATGGATTATTTTGAGGTAGAATGGTTGGTTGGATGATGGCTGAAGTGGCAAATGGTTATGGGCTTGGTATGGTTATCCTTGACTACTGAGTTATGATTGCATAATCAAGATTAGCTACAAGACCATTATTGCTAACAAATGTTGATAGAGGGAGACTAGATAAGATAAGTCTCAGTTGTTGATGCACTTTTGCATTGTCATGGGCTAATGATGAGTTATCAGTATAAGGTCTAAATATGGGAATTTTTGCTTTTTGGTTTGCTTGTGTGGAGTCCTAGGTCAAGGAAGGATTATCATAATGGTTTGGTTGATTTGGTATGATTAGTAACAGTCTTGTCTAATTGATACTTGGTCTTAGATTAATGGAAATGGTGGTAATGTGACCTCATGCAATATGGCCTATAATTAAGTTATAGTCATGTGTAACTACATAGTAGGTACATCATTTGCACTATTCTGGCCTTATTTCTATCTATTATTTTGACATTATTGGTTCTATTGCTAATTTTGTTGAGTTTGTTTATTCAGCCTTGGTTGTTGATATTATTATTATTATTATTGTTATTATTATTATTATTATTATTATTATTATTATTATTATTATTATTATTATTATTATTATTATTATTATTATTATTATTATTATTATTATTGATGTTGCACTAGCCATTGTTTTTATGTTCAATAAAAGGATTCTAATAAAATCCAAGGCTCTAATTGGAGGTGGAAGCTCCATGATCCAATGTGATCTCTCCATTTTTCAACATATTCTTAATTACTATCTAATTTGCACACAATGCTGTAAATTATGGCCATTAACCCTATGAAAACCATATAATTATTTTGGACTATACCAATCTTGCATGTTAGTGCCCTCATGAACTTGTTATTTATGAATAGACCATTTAATCAAGTTAACTACTACTAGTTTATGAAAGATTGATTCAATGGGCTCTCTAAGGTCAGTAAAAGCATGATGAGGAGGCATGTTTATCCTTAGAGGAGGAGGGTTTTATAAGGGTAGAGGTTGTTGTGTTTATTGCATTAGATGTGTTGGTCTAGGATATTGTGCTTATTATGTGTGTTGTGGCTACTAAATAGGTTGTTGGTTAGGAATAAGTTGGAAAGACGGTATAGGTTGACCAAATGGTGTTTGCACCATTTAAACTTGTCATAACTCTATTACTCCATTACCTAAAACATTCTTGTTGTGGTTGAATTTCTTGGGTATCTCATTATTATTGGCCTATGCTAGTTGTGATGCTTGTGCTTGGGCTAGATGTTGATTTTAGACATTATTCTAATTTTAATTTGAGCATTGATTTGATGAGGCTACTTTAATGATCCCTTTATTAATGAAGAATCTTTTGATCAGTAAACCTTTGTTAATGATCTCTTTCAATGTCTGTGCATATTGCAACTCTAAATTGTAAGATATCTCAGTATGTAGATTTTTGGTAAATATAATGACTAATTGCTTATCTGGTAGATTGTGGGTGAATCAACTTGTAAGGGCTCTTCATCATTGTAGATAGCTTATGGAATTTTCACTGACTTTCTATTTTGCTTGTGTTAAATCTACCAATGAAGTTTCATGATCAATATTGTAAGAGAAGTGATGTACGAACTTGTCTGAGAGATCATCAAAATTAGGTACTAAATTCTTGGGCAACTTTAGGAACCATTCCAATACTTTCCCTGTTAGGATCCATAGAAATAATAATAATATGTAAATGTTAATATAGGACATTGGTTGGCATGTGATAAATAATTCTATCAAATGGGCCTTGGGGTCACCTTTCCCCTTATATTTGTCAATCTTTGGTGGTTCATACCCTAGAGAAAATGGTATTTGTAAGTATTCCATGTTGAAAGGGTAAGAACACACATCATCTAACTTGAAGTTTTTGGTCTATTTCCCCACTTGAATGAAGACAATTGCATCTTTAATTTATTGTATCTCTTTTGTGAGTAAATTATTGGGGTCATTGGCCTATTGAGGTAGAGGCTATGTAATCAGAAGTGGATTACTTTGATTGAGGTATGATGGAGGAATTTACCAAGGAATGCTGGATTGGCTAGGGAATGGACCAGGAATATGCATACATGTGTTTGGGTGCAATTATTGAAATTGCACTTGTGGTTGTGAGATATTTTGGTTGGGGTTGGGTGTATGTATAAGCATGATGTCAAGAAGACTGTGATTGGGATGGAGGTATATATCTATACTATGCCTACTGAGGTTGAATAGGGACATGTTACTGACTAGTCATACCTTTCTGATTGAGAGGGACTTATGAACCAAGACCCTATCTTTGAATTTGTGGCATGTTCTACATGAAAGGTAATTGTTTCCTAATAGGTACTTATGGAATATTGGACCATATAGGTTACATGAATCCCTGTTAATAATTGGATGCATGTTGGAGATTTGACATCTCTTACTGACAAATATTTACACATTGTTGGTTAAATATCATTTAGATATGAATCAACATGTTAGTCTATGACTGAAGAGGTATGTTTACTACTACCTAATGAGGTGGAACATTGGTTACCCTTGTTGACGTGGTAATATGTTTTTTCTCTGATGCATGGGTATGTTTGATGGTGCCTGCTATTATTAAATATATCATCACCTATTGGGATGGATAAATATTTGTCACATTCTACTATGGCATGGAATTGGTTATTGGATGACTACTTAATCCTTATTATTGGGTACTACAAGAAGCAACTTGTTGAGCTTTAGAGGTAGTTGGCTGATATTAGGAAGTAGAAATTCCTACTCCCTAAGTTTGTGGACCACTCATAGTGTTACTTAAAGGCACATTTTGTTGTTGACTATGTGTTTGTGCACTAACACCACTTTGGTTTAAATTGGACATTACTAGCATATTTTCCACAATGTTTTACTCACTATTATACGTAGAAGTATAAGACACTTCCTTGATGATTGGAGTATTAAACATGCTTTCTCCTGAAGTGTTTTGTGTAATTAGGTTAAAACCTTGATTCTCTTAACCTATCATCTCAAACAAGACTCCTATTGAAGGGAGTGACTAAATAAGAGGTGAATCTAACATGGACATATGTTTAAAGTTACATGATAGGTTTTGATATGTTTGGTATGCTTTTTCATTTGAATGAAGTGGTTCTCCATGAGGCTATTTTGTGTGACAAGCATACACATATCTTGATACGGCATTGGTACAATGGCATTAGGATTTATAGAAGATGCCTGATCATTGTTTGGATTTTAAGACATGTTATAAGGCCCTCTTATTAGACTTGGAAAATTGTCATTCCCTACCTCTATGACTCTATTATGATCATAGGCTAATGGCATTATAGCATAATAAGGTTATTTTTAGATGTTATCTGCAACTGTAGGTATGCTAGCTAAATATTGAGCCACCTTTCTTGGTCTTTCTTCATGTATGGAGGAGTGTTAACCAAATATTTTGGCTAAAGGGTATTGACTTTATTCCCCTATTTGAGTGTTGTATGGTGGATATGAATCTATCTCCCATACAACATCATCTCCATAAGGGTCCTGAATAAAGTCCTCTTGCATGCTAACATTTCCGTATTCCATATTGTACACAACTCTACTATAGGTATAATTATCCATGGTCAAATTGAATGGAAAATCTTTCACAAGAGTGGGAAGAGTTATATAAACTCTACAAATCTATGTCTGAAAAGATAAAGGGTTCAAACACTATCTAACCTGGACGAGGGTGGAACTATATTTCCAAAAAGTCTATGCAAAGACTTGGTAAAAATAGTATAATGTCAAGTGTCTAATATTAAATTTCTCACACATATAAGGTCAAGTAAAATGACCTAGAAACAAGATACAAAAATCTAATGTCCAAAGGCATTCCAAATAGGTCTAAATTAGGAAAGGGAAATGTTTCTAGGCCTTTTGTCCAAATGTGGAATCAAAATATAAGCTCAAAAAAGGTTGTGCTAGGACTTTTGGCCAAATGTGGTGTCAAAATATAAACTTGAAACAAAAGATGATGATGAGATTTTAATCTAACAAACTTAGAAAAATTTGGCAAAGACTTGACACTTGATTCTAGTCATAAACATAATCTAATTGGTATAAAACAATAAACAAAAGAAATTTTGAAGAAAGATTGATTCTATCAAACAAAGGCATAAAAAATAAAGTTTCCCAATTTGAGTAATGAATTCTAAGTTACACAACCCAAAATATAAATATCTATGTATCAACCCCTATGTGTCAAGGCCTAAATAGAAATCAATAAATGTTTAGATCTAAACTTGTAAAAGTTAATCAAATACTCAACTTACTTAAATTAGGGTTTTGATGACCAACAAGCTAGGTAAATTTTAATAGCATGAATATGATAAACAAAGATCTAACAAGGCACAAATGATTGGTTCAAACAATGATAACTTGGACACAAAATAAGACAAGTCTTTTGAAATAATGTGGGCATCATAACGACATTATTGCTCCCAAGATATGACAATGTTATGTTTCAAAGACTTCTAAGGCACAAGACTTGAAATGATTTGGGTAGCATAATGTTACCTATCTCAATCAAGTGTCATACTCAATGTTTTTGACATGAAAGTCTTCTAAGTTAAAACAAGGTGTCAAATGAATGACATAACACCTCTTAAAATAATGGAGTAATGTTGGACACAAGACTCATTCATGATGTAGTTTAAACAATAAAGTTTTTTGATCTAACACACCAAGAAATAAAATAATAAATGATAGAAATACAACTAATTATATTGTCCTAGATCTTATCAAGGTGTGGCAAGTGGGGTTAACTAAAACTTATAAGTTATAAATGTCTAGATTGATCCCATGTGTGGCTAACACAAGATAGGCATCACATCACTTAATTTCATACCAATAAACTTATCTTACAAGGGTCTATTTCTTTTCATGATGATACCATAATTATACTTCTTCGTGGTATCCCCTGGTTGACTAGACCTAACTCGGGCCTTCATTACTAAAGGAGAGGTTAGCCACTCAATCCCTTGGATTTATTAGTATGCATTCCCATATTTGCATACCCCATCATGGAGCAAGGTTGAAACACTATTTGGAGATGAAGCCCCAGGTCAATGACTCCCTAGAGAACCCATAAGAGGTAATGACATCCCCTTCACAAGTCAAAATGCATGAAAATAAAGACTAAGTAGAAAAACTTTAGGGTTGCTTTTAGATCACCTAATACCATGTGGGTTTGGAAAAATCCTAGGAAAATTTATTTCTATGCCTTGGAATAGGCACTAAATGTGATGAAAAGGTACTTTTGATTCCATAATTGCCCTATAGGGGATTGGGAGAGAGCATACACATGTTATTCTTTTTGCAAAAAAAACAATCAACAAATAGTTTACAAATAATTGCGAGTGAAGTTTGATTTTAGGCACCAAATTGAAATGTGACAATGTTATTTAATTGGCCCCTTGGCATAAGTGAAAAAACTTAAAATAATTGTGTAAAACTAAATGAATAAAAATCATCTATGTTTGTTTTAAGCCCAAAAGTCCAAATGTTCAAGATTTAGCCTAAGTTCATTTTTAAGAACCAAAGACAAGTTTTCAAGATTTAGTATTCATTTTAAGGCACCCAAAATGAAGTGTTTTTAAGACTTACCCATCTCAATTCCTTTTAAACACCAACATCCAAATGTGCAAGATCTAACATGTTCGTTTTAGTACCCAAATTGAAATATGACTTAATTTAGCTAATTCCTTTTAAAATCTCAAAATGAAATGTTTGATTAGTCTAAACAAATAAATTGGTGTTCTAAATCACATCGATGACCTATAATTTTTATATAATAATTCCCTAATTTGAAGCACTTTATTGGATGGGAAAATGATGTTTGAAATTTATCTCTTAGGTTTTTTTTGACACATAATGACTATGGTCAGTCAGAGATGACCAATGCCAGTTCAAGGCAACTATCACCAATCAATCTGTGAGAGAACCGGTACCAATCATGAAGAATCGATGATGGTCAATAAAGACCATCATTGATCATTTGTGGACCTGAAGGCAAAACCACAAAAGATAAATTTGTTAAGTTAGTCCTTGGTTAGCACAAATATCAAGAAAACTTGCAAGGTAAAGTTTAGTTAATGGATTTAAATGCCTTTGAAACCTAGAAGTCATAAATTTGAATGATAGAAAGAATCAAAATGCAAGATTTATGAACATTTTCCCTTGAAATCTTACTATTGATGGTTTACATAGAATCGGGGTTAGTTGAGCAGAACTGTGGTTAGTTTAGGCCAAACTGACACCAATTGCACTTGACCATCATTAGTCTCTATGTAGATTTGAGAAATAGAAAAATGCAAAATACAGCTAAAATAAGGTTATAAATGTAGTTTTAAAGAGATTTAAGCATCAATTTCTTGGGTTTTGACTTACATATTGATCTTATTACTATGTGGGGTGCTCATGGTCCCAATGGTGGTGCCATTTGTGATCAAGGAATCCATGAAGGGTGGTTAGATCATATGCTAGCTTTGTAATGAAAATGAAATCAAAATGAAAATAAACACACTAACTTGCATAACACTATCTTTCCTAGATCAAATGGGGAAGCATGGTGAAGAAACACAAATGAATAAAGCACAATTAAAAATGGAAAGAACTCACACAATTCCATACCAATTCTTTGAATATTCCAAGAGGCTTCTTCATTTGGCTTTCTTAGATTTTTCTCAAGAAGTCTTCGTCAATGGGGATTGGCTATCTCCATCTCCTCTTGACACCAAGGATGGTTTGATATGTCTTAATAGCATGGCTCAATTTTGACATTATAACACTATAGTATAGCTTCATGCAATCTTGCTCTAAAACCTACATTATAACATTACTCTATCCAAGCTCTCTAAATTGCTAATGATGAAAACCTAAGATATTATTTGATTTTGAATTTTTATTTTTGATAGTTCATTTAATTGCCCAAGGATGAACTCAATTAGAATTTGATTAGGATTTGAATGTTAATTAATCCCTTTTAGGCTTTTGATTTCTAAGATTTGGTTTAATTGATTTGGGCATTTTTTATATTTAATTAATTTTTGGGCTAAATTGATTCAATTGCATGTTATGAAGCTAAATTTGAGACATTTATAAATTCTTAGGCTAGATGTTCAGTGGTTGGTAAAAATTTATCTAAAGTCAAATATGAAGCCATTGGTGGCCACTTTTCGGTGTCTACATTTTCAATATCTCAACTCAGTAGAGAATTAGAAGATACAAGCATGGTTCAAACTCACAAAATAGTGAGAGAGTGGCTAAGGGGTGACTAAGATGACCTCAATGTGAATTAAGAATTACCTACGTAGTCTTGAAGGACCTCAAGTCATTGTAGTTCCACCTCTAGAAGTGAAGGTGGTAAATTACTTCCAATGTTTTGGTGTTTTTAGTATCTCAAATCAATAGAGAATTACAAGATACAACACAGTTCAAACTCATAAAATAGTGAGAAAATATAACAAAGGGGTGACTAAGTTAACCTCAACATGAATCAAGTGCTACCTACATAATCCCATGGGACCTCAAGTCACTATAGTTTTGATTACACAAAAGGCATCCAATTAAGTACCATCAAGTTCTATATAAAGGCAAATGGTAAGGTAAATGATAACAGTAATGACAAGGTGATTCGATAATGCATGGTAAAGGAGTTGTCCCTAATTTTCCCATAGGTAGTTATAATTAATAAATAATAAGAAAGGGTCAGTAGTACTAATTTTCCCATAAGCTATTATACTTAGTAGCATGAGGTGGGGCATGTATTTGCCTAAATCTAGTTATGATCAATGGCACTAGTGAAACATAATAATGAATAAAGGATGAAATTTCCAAGACCATTATCATACTACTTTCATATATTACCATTTGAACATGTAATTATGAAACAACTACTAGAATTGAATCTATACTCAACCACTAAATGTGCCTAAAGTATAAATGAATCAAAACCAAGGCCAAATGTGATGGGTGGGGTTAGGTAAAAAGAACTAGCTGGTGAAGGGTTAAGGGCATGGTAGAATGGTAAGGCTAGGAAAAAGGCAAGGAAAATGGTAAGGAAAAGGGAAAGGCATAATAAATGATTCCATTATTCCTACTGATGTGGAGATGCACATCCTAATTAGCATATGATAAAACTAGAATGGACAGCGGGATATAATGGTAATAAGGTTGCCCCTAAGTGACAATATAAGGTAAAAGGTAGGGTATAAAATAAAAACAAGGGAAAGTCAAGGTAAATGATTCTATTATTATTGTTGATGTGGAGATTCTCTTCTTGATTAACATATGATACAACCAAAATGGTCAAGTGTTTAATTTTCTATCCCACACCCCTTCTAAATAGTTACTCTATTAAGAACTTGTTGCTGATTTGGGATTTAATAATGTTGTTGTGATCTTCTTTTGTTGTTGATTTTGTTTCCTCCAAAATTTGAGATAAGATGTCTTCATAGCCTTTGTAAAGGATGGTAAATAGGGATAACAATGGCTAAAAGGTATGATCTAGAAATGTAATATAGGTCTTGAATGAATAAATGGATTATAATGGAATGTATAATGGTTTGGCAACAAATGAAGATTCGTATTTTCAATCACACACAATGTTGTTGATTCTAAATTTGACATACTTTTATTTGTGGTGGGGCCAAATACTTTTGAATATTCTCTCGATGGGACCATCTTATATATTTTTTAATTTGGGCCTAAGATATGTTTCCATCTGATTATGTTGTAGAATGGAAGTTTTAAAAATATTATCTTTGATAATGTCTTCATAAGGTAGTGAAGAACTATTGTTGTCAATGATTGGTGCCTCAAAGAGGTTTTCATCAATAAATTTGTCTTGATTGTCCCATATCACCTCTGATAAAGTTTTACTAAGTAACATTGACATTTGACTTTGAATGTCTTCTAGAACCTCAAATAGAGTTTCACTAGAAGATGTTGAGTTTGGACTTTGATTGCCCCTAGGACCTCCAAAAAGGTTTCACAAGGAGATTGTTCTTATTATATATAAATGTGGTTGGGTCTGATTGATATTATACAATTGATATGTCACCATGGATAAAGTTCAATAATGTGTGATTTTATTGGTCCCAATCGACACTTATGGGAGGTGGAATGTCAATATAATGGCTAGGTTGGTTGGTGTTAATGGTAAATGGAATAATAATGGAATGGGAAGAGGTAAGACAATCCTCATAAAATATATTAGGATAAATTATGTCAATGTTGAAGCAATCATCTTCAAAAAATGTGGAAGCATCATAAATACATTCAAATTGATCTACAAGGCATGTGTAACTAATGTTGTAAAAACCATTAGTGTATTTTGATTCTTAAGTTGAGTCTAACTCAAGGGAATCTAAATCCAATGTTGATACCGATGTTGATTATGATTTTGATGCTAAATATGATATCATTTCAAAAATAGAACCTAAATTTGATATTTATTATTCATCTTGTGTTATGAAAAATATGTTATATTGAATGTTTGATATTGGAAGAGTAATGGCATGTGGTTGAACAATGAACTCTTCAAAAATAGGCTCAACTAAGAAGGACTCCACAGAGATTGACTTGTCAAAGTGAGGCTTCTAAATAAAAGGGAAATGGTTAATAGGCAATTCCACAAAGATTGGCTTGTCAAAGTGAGGCTCCTTAAAAATAACGCAATGGATGAAATAATGATTTACCCAAAGGTAGCTATAATCATTAGGGGGTGACTCAACAAAGTTTAAATTATCAAAGTGAGACTCCTTGACCAAAGAGAAAGGGTCAAAGGGTAATTTAACACAATTTAACTCATCATAAATAGGTGCTTCAACAAAAACATCACAAATTGGTTGAATCTCTTGGCCTTGGCTTACACTTGGTTCCAAAACCTTAGATTTCAAAACATCTTATTATTTGAATGGTGGATCTTGTAGAGGTAATTATTGTATCTATTGTGGTTTGAAGACCAACTTGGATTTTATAAAGTGGGGGAAGGATGGAAAGATGAAGAATCATTGATGGTTTAATAATGATCTATTTGTAAATAGGCTCATCTAAGATGGGCTTAATAAAGATTGGATGCAGGTCTAGGATGGTAGTTGTGCTTTGTCTAGTCATAATTGTATAACATTATTAGTATAATGAGCTACCAAATTTTGAAGGGCTTGGAATGGTAATGAACATGTGCTACGGATCTTGGTTACTAATGTAAGTTGAAGGAAGAAGGCTTGGAATTGCAATCTTTGGGCATTGTAGAGCTTGGTTGTTAATGCAAACTAAAAGATGAAGGTTTGGAATGGTAATCCTTGGGTGCTACTGAGATTGATTACTAATGTAGGCCAAAGGATGAAGGCTTAGATAAGAATGTGGTTTCACGAAATCCTATATTAAAGGGTCATGCAATTGTTCAATGTATGGAATGTTATAATATGGCTAGGGATCCGTATCATAAGCTACACCATCTTACAACTCTTGAACAAAAGGGTAAAACCTTTATTCGACATATGAAATGTTATAAGATGGATAGGGATCTATGTCATAAGCTATGTCATCATATGACTCTTAAATAAAAGGGGCATTGGTCACAAAGTTCTCATAGTCTGGATTATACATAGTCCCATTACATGTTTAATGAAGCATGTTTATATCTATAGATAGGTATCATGAAAAGTAAAGGGTCTAAAGGTAACATACAACTAAGGTTTAAAAATAAAGGACCTTTGGCTCTGTAAGAGAGGCATAAAGAGATGAACAACTAAAGTAGGCAAGGGTGGAACAAAACAAATGCAAGACTGATCTAACAAAATGATATTGATTTGCACAAAGGTAGTTATAATCAATGGAAAAAGTAACACAAAGCTTCAAACCCATATATGGCTAAAGTACTGATTTTCCCACATGCAGTTATAATCAATGAAAAAAATGTCTAAATAGAGTAGAACAATTATGAACTAGAATCAAAATAAAGCAAGGATTTGCCCAAAGGTAGTATTATCATACTAAAAATAAGGCTACACTCAAAAACACAAAATGCACACAAGAATTCAAAATAAAATTAAACTAAGGTAATTGGCTTAGACAACACTTAGTAATTGGCTCACTTAAACTCAATATTTTTTTCACGAGAAATTATTTGGAACAATAGAATTAAGACACTCAAAATTTGGCACAACAAAGTTCAAACAAAGCACATAAAAACCACTTAGCTCAAAGGATTCTTAAACAAGGTATGAAATAAACAAAAATCACTAGGTCTAGGAAAGGGGTCTTTTATATCAAATAGGAAATCAATCTAGGTAACACAATCCAAATACAAGAGGTAGAGAACCTAAGCATAAATTAGATGAGGCTTTGGTATAAACCTGATTAGTTTAGCATTTGCACCTTGAAAGGTTGAGTTTTAGATTTAATGTGAAAAGACTCGAATATTCTAAGGCAAAAAGGGCTAGGCCAAAATGACAGTGTAACTGGGCATTTGAAATAAGATAGGTATAACAATGGTTTGGAACTTGGTTTCAAAAGTGACAAGAGATTGGAATAATTTAGGCTATGAATCATAATAATGCTCCTTCAAACAAATGTCATGGAAAATGTTTTGGACTAAAATATCCAAGGTAAAAGTTTGAGATGAAACAGATAGTGTAATGATTCCCCATTTAAACAAGAGACACACAAATGGATTTGGAACAAAATCTTTAAGGCAGTAAGTGCAACACAAATAGACAAAGTAACACCTCTTAGGCTAAAGGGGTGTGAAAACAACATGATGGTTTTGGACTTGTTTTGACATGATAATACAAAAAAATAGTTTTAGTCTAAAAACACACATGTAAATTAAAGAAAATAGAAGTAACACTAATGTCTCATCCTATCTCTAGAACTAACATGGGTATATGTAGCTTCTTCCAAAGTTTCCACTAATATACCAATACTTGTGATGAATTAAGTGTTAATCAAAAAAGCAAAGTATAAGTGTAGTTAGAATTTTTATTCCCCCTCTATCTCTCAAAAATTAGTATGTGGCACAAAATTAGAGTGAGGAGTGCTCGACATCTAAAAATAAATTTGGTAAGTGGGGTTTTGACTAAAATATATAAATATCGAACGCACTAGATGGTCCCAAGTGTGACTAAAATAAAGGCACAATCATGTCAAATGAATCCAAACCACCTAGATTAATATGTAAGGATCTATTATTTTATATAGTGACTTCATCCATGTACTACTTAGTGGAGTCTAATGTATGGCTACCACATGCCCTAGGTACCCGTAAAGATGGTCAAGCTAACTGCTCACCACTATCCCATAAAATGGTTTTCCCAATTTGTATATCCCATTATAGAGTGGGGTTGGTAAGATTATGGGAGATGAAACCCCAAGTCAATGCACCCCTAAAAACCTTGTGGTGAGGTGATGAACTCCCTCCCATAAGCCAAATGCATAATAAGAAATAAATGAAAAAGGAAAGACTTTAGAGGCCGTTTCTAGGTCATCCAAGTCACTCAAAGCTTGGGGAGAGCATACATGACATTATTTTTGACATAAATTTTCAAATGATGATAATAAACTAATTAACTTTGGTCACCTAAGTTCCCTAAAGGGGACAAGGGAGAGCATACCTACAATAGTTCATAATTTGTCATAAACAAACAAACTAGTCTGATGAACTTTGAAATTTAGCTAATAATAAAAAATAAACATAAAGTTAAAAATATATTAAGATCTCTAACTAAGATGTATGTTCCTTTTAATATCTCCAAATCAAAAGTGTAATTGAAATTTTGGCCCCTTGGCCTTGTTTGAACTTGTAAAAATTTCAAAAACAACTAAAAGACAATATAACTAAGTGGATTTTAAGCACCAAACGAAATGTATGTGAGATTTTAACAATGTTTTAGCTTTTCTCTCTCCACCTTATGTCCTATAAAATGTTAGGGTGTTTTCCTGCTTAGAAGCCAAAAATCAAGTGAGTAAGCAACAATTTATTTTGAGCTCTTAGGTTTTTACTTTTATTTTAGATAAAAATCGTCACCGATTACATAGAGATCGATGCCAATTCTTGAAATCGACATCAATTAGGTTAGATCATTGATGTTTCCTGTAACTACATAGAAAAAAAATCTATTTTGAAATAAAAATAGTTGATAAACAAGTTTAAAACTCAAACTTCTCATGGTTCTAAAAGAAAAAGGTAACAAAGGCAATAAATAGGTTGTTAAACACAAAAAAGAAAGCAAATATATCAAGGAAAATAAATTTTTACTATGTTCTTGGCTTGCTCTATTTTTGATGTAGAGATCATCATCGATCCCTACAATTAGCAATGATTTGCCAAAATTACAATCAATCCCTACAACCTTGTTAAAAAAGACATAAATTTTAAAACTAAAACTCTAAACATGAAGATTTAAATGCATCTATTATAAAAACTAAATATAGCATATCAATCTCCTTGGCCATATAGGATGCTTAGTCCCATCGAGCATTCCATTATGTACCTTAGGTGTTCGAAGAGTAAAAAATATGTAGATTAGTTCCTTGTCAGTCCAAATAAACATCAAGCATAAAAATACACTAGGACTAAACATTATTGCCTAAGAACTAGGCAGAGCATAACACAATAAGCAAGATCACAAAATAGAGATGAAGATAAAATGAATTTATTAAGTCCTTTGTTGAATGTGATGCTTACTTATTGGCATAAGGATGTTAGTACTCAGTGTATGAAAATTGTAGTCTTCTAAAAATGTTCTTCCATGGTGGTAGCATCTCTCCAATAGTCACTTGTGGCTTGGTGTGAATCTTGACATGAATAGGGTGTTTTAACACTACTCTCAAAGGATTCAAGAAGGTAATCCAAAAAAATAACTTTACACACAAAATATTTTTAAAAATGGTATGGGCACTTATATTTATAACTCAAAGAACTAACTCTAACCCTAGGGATGTTAGGTTAAATTATAACTTGGGTTGAGTATAAATGAACCTAGACTGAGTTAGTCGAATCCTAGGTGGGTTTAAAGCACTCATGAAATCTTGACACCTCAGTTTCAAATATTTATGAGGCATGACAATTCATTTTACATATTTTTGAGGTGTGACTCATATTTTTGAAAAATTTATGAGATAATAAATCACTTAATTATCTCATTTGACCTTTGACTTCATTTTTAGCTAATAATTCCTTTTTGGGTAAATGAAATTCACTAATTTTATTTGGAATTTTTGTTTAGGCAAGTTAATTAGGATTTTTAATATAATTAGTCTTTCTTAGTGCTTTTTGGATTTTGGAAATTGTTTTGAATGTTATGAATTTATAGCTTAACATTCCAAAAGTGCCAAATTACTAGGTTGTAATTTGACTAGGGTTAGAATTGAACTAGGTTAGTGATGTGTAAAATATAATACACCAAATAAGTTATCCTCATCATGTTTTTAAGCAATTAAATTAATTAAATGAATGAATTTCAGTGATTCAAGTGATTTATAGGCTTAAAATGTGTCATTTGCTATAAATTAAACTGAATGCCAATTTAGGCACAAAAGTGGCTGAAACTAAGTGTTTACAAGAGGCAGAATAACACTCCATTAGGAGGTTATCATCTTAACCATTATCATAATCATTATTTTAGTTGAATCCATAGATATCTTAAGTGCTACCATTCTCCTCTCCCAACTCCATGTGGAGGGTGGGGATCTCTACGCCAACCTCCTCCATACACTCAAGGTTAGGGATATACAGCTCCTCCAAGGTAGCACTAATTGAATTATAAACCAGGGAGCTCATAAGGTGTTAGGAAACCACCACTTGATAAATTTTTTTAAGGCTTGTGCTTGTGAATTCTCCTCACTGCTCAGATCAAGATGAATATTTTTAGGAGGAAGGTGATCATACCACTATCGATTGTGGTTGGGACCCCATTTCTTGGGGGGATGACCCATTGAACTCTTGTTGGGGTGATACCCATGATAAATACCCCCTTATGCTAATATTTTTTCCATGCCTTCTTAGTCTTTTGGTGGTTGGGTTTTTGATGTAATAGATCTTTTCTAGGCTCAACCTAGTATTTTGTTGTTTGTTACTAGGCTTTGCCTAGTTTGGTGAATTTGTGGCATGATCTCTTACCACTTTCTTTTTTTTTGAACAATATTGTATATTTTTTATATTGATTAATATAATAAGATATATTTCATCACCACAAAAATGTAATTACACACTATTTATTAAGATGTTTGTCCATCCACCACCCAACACCCAACACATTTGATTTGTGAGGTAAAACACCATACCATCCCAAATTCAAGAATTTGGGATCTTTGTTTGCTAATATTAAGATGTTACAAAATTCAATTGGCTAGGGTCTTTATTTTCCATGTTTGAGAAAATGGAAGGTTGAGCATAATTAAGGTTTATAATCCCCTTTGAGTTAAAAAATGCAAAGTAATTTGTATGAAAGATGTTGCATCTCAACTAATATACCATAGTTGCTAGATACCCTCATGGAGATAATTAATATTGAACATATTTTATTTTTCACATTATTATCTTATTTTTATT
>JARHVA010000503.1:280000-290000 GCA_037957365.1 Torreya grandis | reverse complement strand
CTATAACAACCATGATACAAGAATAGGGAGCATTGATAATTATTCCCCATCGCCACTAAGTAATCAAATATTTCATTTCACTAGTCAAACCATCATTCAACTTAAATAAAAAACCATTTAAGCATATAAATAAAAATCCATATCCATATCCATTTCCATCACCATACCTCCTTCCAAGCCTTGTGTGTACATATATTATTGGCCATGATAGGAGCTTGAGGACTTTATCTTAATGATCCAACTACCTTGATATAATTCCTAGTGAATCATCGATCTAGATTAGGCCCTTCACTACCTTAATCATATTTCACCAATGCCACCCAAGTAGTAGGGGCCACTGCCATGGTATTAATGAGATCTTTTGGTAAATTCAAATTTATTACTACACCACATCTTATTAACACACCAAGATTCCAAAATTTGAGATGATTTGGAGAAGCCTCCAACAATGGACCATTTCAGTAATTTTACTTTTAAAAACTTAATTTTGGTGTGAGTTTATCCCATATTTACCCTTTATGAAAATAATTTTGGATGGGGGAATGCAAATAAATATCAATAGTGGATTGGGAAGGCCAATGGATGGAAGATTAATAGTGTATCCTATCTATGTAAGGGATTAGAAAGTGTAGATGTATGAGTTTGTCTTCTTCCTCAAACCGTGAGTGATCTAGGTTATGATCCCCTTTTTCTTTTCCCATTTAATGATTGAGAGAATATATATTTTGTATTCCCATTAAGGTGGTGAAAAAAAATATATATCTATATACTTAGTATTGGTATAAATATAAATGGCTTATTGAATTAAAGCTTTGTTAGTCCATAAAATTGGAAGAATTGTTTCATAGTCAATAGAATTAACGGTTATGTAATATAACCATTATTTATGATATTAAATACTTTAACAAAAAGTGAGTTAAAAAAATTTTAAAAATGAAAAAATGTTTAAATATGTTGAAAGCTACTCAACCCAAACTTCCCATGGCCAAATGGATGAAAATAGTAGTACAAACACACTCACTAATATTACATGTTACATGCAAAATAAAGTATATAAATCGATACAAAAACATGTTACACATAAAATCAGTGCAAAGGCATGGCATGTGATTTATGCATGACACATCATTCCATTGAGTGATGTGTAAATCATGAAATGCCTGTTTAACATAATAGTACATGTATAAAGTTATTTCAACATGAAAAAATATTTTCAAGTAAATGTTCTTGGAAATTGTTTTTGGGATTATGCATGAGGGATAACTATCTCCCCAACCCATGCCATGATTAGATTGGAAACTAAAAAAGGTGTGATAAAGAACACAAGTGCATCAAATTTCATCATTATTATATTCAGGGAAATTTCATGTTATTGTTTACTAGTGTTTTAATTTATTTATCTTCATATATAACTTTATTTTATTGAAAGGAGCTCTGGTATCTCATATCAATAATTATTTTACCTCTAATATGTCACATTAATAAATCTTGTAGGTCATGTAGGGTTTTACAACATTGTATTCATATTTATTCTTTGAATGTGTATTCTAAGTATTGTGAACTACATATTAATTTAAAGGGTGTTCCGAGCATTGTGAATTGGTATCAATTTAATGGATATTTTGAGTATTATTTCAATGGAAATTTTGAGTATGTGAATTGTGTATTTGTTTTTAAATGGGTAACATTTATTAACAAAATTATGTGAAAGAAATATAAAAATGATACACAACCATGAAAATTATAATCGACATTTTTCAAATCTCATAATATTTTGGGCATTTTTAGCACTAAAAAAGTGGCATGTTGATGTCAACATACCTGAACCCACACTTTAGACATAATGTTGGTCATTTCATTCATTTCACTTGGTTCTATATTTTGAATTTCTTCATTTAGCATTGGCAGTTGTTATGAACCAATTCATGGAGCATGGAATTGTTATTATTTGTGTTCGAGACATCCATGAAGCAAGGTATGGAAAAATGTAGAAAACCCCATCTTATGTTTCCATAACTTGCTTCATAAATGCATTAATTTTGGAAACTAAATTTTAAGTCATATTTATAGTATGTAATTTCAAAAAAATTTACAATAATATTAATTATTTTGGTCCCTCGCCATAAAAGTTATTATGGCAAGGTTAGTTATAGATGCGAGTTAAATAACAACCAAAAGATGGGTTTTAATAAATGTAGTTTTTATTAATTTCATACATAAGATGAATTTTAAGCATGTAAGGTTTTACTAATTCTACTCTTGTCTTGATCATTTGGTCATACATTCATAGACTTTTATGTAGGGTTTATTTGCTCATCTTCAAAGTAGCTATACCAACTAGTGACAAAATGGTCCCATAATAATGCATGTATGGTTTATTTAAGCACTTTTAGTGAGTCTAAGTTGTTATAGTTTTGTAAGGGATTATGTATAAAATTTTGTTGAATATTTATAGTTGCATTAGGGTTTTATTGTATTTTACTGTAGGGTTATGTATATGTATGTATATGTATATGTTTTTTATTTTGATTAGAGCTACAGATCAGTCTAGGACATAACAAGAACCTAAATACCCAAGTGATTAACCATTAGAATACTATCAACGATCATAATTGACCTCGATAATACTACCAACAATCATAACTAGCCTCAAAAATACCACCATCAGCCACAACTGGCCTCACAATGGGACTTAAAACAACTAAACCACTTTACCAAATCACCCACATCTCGTTAACATAAATTATTAGTATATTATTTATTCTTATTTAGATTAATTATAGTACTATTGTTGCAACTAAGAATTAAAACTAACCTTATTTTTCAAAAAAAAAGGGTTTTCTTTGGATATTTTAAATTTGTATGGAGTTAATAATAAGTAGGACACCAATTATAAATAACATGTATATTATGTATTATAATATGTAAATTTTAACAAGTATTAAATCATTGTACCTTAAACATGAGAATAAATAAGCAGGCAAAAATAGCTTTATGTATGTAAAGTCTATATAGTATCTATAAATTTATGGTTTTAATGTCATTCTTATGATTGAATTTGAATTGTAGATTTATGTATGCAAAGTCTATATAGCATATATAAATTTATAGTTTTGAAGTCATTCTTGTGATTGAATCTGAATTGATTATGAAATTCATAATTTTTAGTAGATTGATAGAATTCACAAATATTCATAGTTTGTAGTGGTTTTGGGACATGTAGTTGGAAGGTAAAAAGTAGACATACTAAATTAATATTTGATGGATAATATGAGTTGAATGACAAAATGTGTGGCTCTTGAATGCTTGAACACATTCAATCTACATGAAGCTTCTTTATGGGTTTTTACCCTATAGAAAATGGCCATTGGAGAAGTAGGCTATGCAATAAAACCTAAATAATTAAAAATCTTAAGTACCATCCATCGAAACAACGTACCTCTTGAATAATGTGTTCCTTCTCTTTTAGTTTTTAAAGTTATCCAATGTAAAGTTATCTTTTTCAAACATTTTATCTTTCTTTCCACTTTAATTTTTGAATATATATATATTTTAAAATTCTTTTTGTTTCTTTATTCAATTTATTTGTGTCTTTAATTCTTTCAATTCTTTCTTCAATTTAATAAGTGTTTTCTCAAATATATCAAATTTATCTTTCACAACATTGGCCAATTTATATGGAGTAGCTTTTTCCTTACTTTTAAAACTATATGTACTTATAACCATCTTAAATTTAGCACTTTCTTTGGATTTCTCTTCTTCCTTATTGCTACTTTCAAGTTCAAAGTTTTTTATTTTCAGTAAAACTTCTTTCATTATTTTTATTTTTCTCAATATTTTCTTCCTTCTTAAGATTCTTAGTCGTTTTGGATGCCTATCCCTCATAACTAGCCTTATCATCTCTTTACTCTTATTGTTCTCATGTTATTTCATAAAATTTTTGACAATCAATAAAATAAAGATCCATTCAATTTGAGGTTTTGGGAAAATTAATTTTATTACAGACTTTATTTTATTCTTCCTTTTAATTCTGATTTTCAATAGGTTAAGAATATGTTTGAAATTAATATATGTGAATCAATATCAAATTTAATTAAATTCAAAAGACTAAATATCCAATTTTCGAATCAAAATATGAGAGATGTTTATTTGTTTTTACTCAATTCTTGTGGATTGGATTGTGCATATCTATAGGAATTTATAGGCTTGTATTATTTCCTATCTCCTTTTCAATCTCATCATGTGGGCTCGATTCTGTTGGCCTTCTAGAATATGAAATTAATATTGTCCATATTAAAACATTTTAAAAAGTAGAAAAATGAAAAGTTTCATATATGTTAATATTGCATGGAAATTTTAAAAAGAAACTTAAAAACATATAAAATGTGTTAATAGTTTATTATTTATATATATATATATATATATATATATATATATATATATATATATATATATATATTATTTTTCATTTTATTGATTTATTTATTGGTGGTGGTTGAGGTGATATATTGAATGATTTTTTACTTTTATCATTTCTTTTTATTATTATTTTAGTTATCTAATATTTGTGTGTTTTGAAGATTGGTTGTCCAACGAATTATATATTTTATTGTGAAAGTTTTTCACTTCTTTCTCAGTTTTTATGATAGATTTGATGGTAAGTGTTATGAAATAGGTCATAACTATTTTTAAGGATGGTGGAAAGATATAAATAACTTTCATCCTCACCAATTGAATTATAACCTTTTTTATAATAAGTTTTTTCTAGAATATCCTGACATTTGTAGATAATAGTTAGAATAAAACTTTTAAATTGCAACTGTGAATATAATTAAAAAAATTAATAAAAATTTATATTGAAAAATGGGATGAAAAAATTATTAAAATGAGCTTTTGAGGTCCTAGAGAGTAGATGTTAATTGTTTTCCAATATGAGATTGCAATGTCTCATAATGTAAGCAAAAAACTTGTGAAACCATTGACTAGCTAGCAAGGGAGTTTACAGCTTGGACCTAAAATGAATCCCAAATGATTAGCTTTTAGGTTTTCTGTGTTATATTTGGGCAAAAGTGCAAAGTAATTAGAGTTACATTCATTTCGATAAGGTGAGGAGGGTATTTTAAAAGAGTTTTTAAAATATGAAGATATGTATTGTTACTTTATGAATGGTTTTTTCATGTTTGATTATTGGTGCTGTCATAGGTGTAAAAAATGGGTTTTATGATCTTTCGTGATGAAACCATTAATATCATAAAATGCATAATGTGTTAAACCTTGAAACCTTAGTTAAAAGTAATTTAGATGACATATTAAAATGAGTAAAAGATTTGAAGTCTAATATGATATTATGGAACCTTAATTCATTATTCAAAGTTAAAGTGCACCACTATTGGGACCTTTTTCCTTAGTAAAGATACTATATACAACATAAACGCATCCCTACTTACCTTGAATTTGTACAGGGATACCTGACTACATTGAAAATTCAAAGACAAACACTAATTTTAAATCAGTTCAAAACATGACATCCTCTTACCTTAACTATATATATATATATAGTTATATATATATATATATATATAAAACATGTTTTTAAATAAACTTTATCTCAACATTAATTGGTAGTGTATCTTGAAGATAAATTATTTCTACACAACTGTTTCCAAAAAGGTCTCTCCTTGATATTGAGTGCAATTTATCACCTTAAAAAAAAAAAAAAAAAAAAAAAAAAACTTAAAAAAACTATCTTCATTAAGCTCTTAACATAAAATACTACATTAATAAAAATGTCATAAATTAAATTAAGTCTTCACTATATTTTAAAAGATTTTAAAAACAGATAAAATAAATAATATGAAGATGAAAATACACATTTAACATCCACTTTGTACCTGTATATAACTTGGTTATTTGGGGATGAAGACTCAATCCCTAAATATGTACTTAAAAGCCAAGCCTTCCTGAGCTTTTCAAGTTCAAACATAAGCCAAAAGTGTCGTGTGCTTCCAACGGAAATAACAGTTGTAACAGTTGTTAAATTGAATTCATATATGAAGGGCAATACCTAATTTTACACAATCATATGACCAATAAAATAGATCATAATAGGAAATCATATGATCGATAAAATGGATTTTGTTTTTTTTATATTGAAGATTATGAGAATTTTATTTTCTCTATAATTAAAATTATTTAATATGTTTTATCATGTTTAATAATAATTTATATAAAACATGTCATTTATTTTATAGACAATATATATTTATTAAAAAAAATTATAATTCTTGACTAATCATATGATCAATAAAATAAATTATATTGTGAAATCATATGACAATAAAATAGATTATTTTATTTTTATATTGAAGATTTTGAAATAAAAGAATTTCATTTTTAATATAATTAATAATAATTCAATATTTTTTATCATGCTTAATGGTAATTTATATAAAACATATGATTTATATTATAAATAATATGTATTTATTATAATTTTTGATAATTTATATTAAATTAAAGAATTAAAAAAGATTTAAAATGGTAGCCTTTTTTATATGTTAAAATATATTTTTAAAAATATATACCTTTTAAATTTTAAAAATTATATTTTAAGTGACTTTCATATTATACTAATATACCAATACTTGTGATGAATTAAGTGTTAATAAAAAAAGTAAAGTATAAGTGTAGTTAGAATTTTTATTCCCCCTCTATCTCTCAAAAATTAGTATGTGGCACAAAATTAGAGTGAGGAGTGCTCGACATCTAGAAATAAATTTGGTAAGTGGGGTTTTGACTAAAATATATAAATATCGAACGCACTAGATGGTCCCAAGTGTGACTAAAATAAGGGCACAATCATGTCAAATGAATCCAAACCACCTAGATTAATATGTAAGGATATATTATTTTATATAGTGACTTCATCCATGTACTACTTAGTGGAGTCTAATGTATGGCTACCACATGCCCTAGGTACCCGTAAAGATGGTCAAGCTAACTGCTCACCACTATCCCATAAAATGGTTTTCCCAATTTGTATATCCCATTATAGAGTGGGGTTGGTAAGATTATGGGAGATGAAACCCCAAGTCAATGCACCCCTAAAAACCTTGTGGTGAGGTGATGAACTCCCTCCCATAAGCCAAATGCATAATAAGAAATAAATGAAAAAGGAAAGACTTTAGAGGCCGTTTCTAGGTCATCCAAGTCACTCAAAGCTTGGGGAGAGCATACATGACATTATTTTTGACATAAATTTTCAAATGATGATAATAAACTAATTAACTTTGGTCACCTAAGTTCCCTAAAGGGGACAAGGGAGAGCATACCTACAATAGTTCATAATTTGTCATAAACAAACAAACTAGTCTGATGAACTTTGAAATTTAGCTAATAATAAAAAATAAACATAAAGTTAAAAATATATTAAGATCTCTAACTAAGATGTATGTTCCTTTTAATATCTCCAAATCAAAAGTGTAATTAAAATTTTGGCCCCTTGGCCTTGTTTGCACTTGTAAAAATTTCAAAAACAACTAAAAGACAATACAACTAAGTAGATTTTAAACACCAAACAAAATGTATGTGAGATTTTAACAATGTTTTAGCTTTTCTCTCTCCACCTTATGTCCTATAAAATGTTAGGGTGTTTTCCTGCTTAGAAGCCAAAAATCAAGTGAGTAAGCAACAATTTATTTTGAGCTCTTAGGTTTTTACTTTTATTTTAGATAAAAATCGTCACCGATTACATAGAGATCGATGCCAATTCTTGAAATCGACATCAATTAGGTTAGATCATTGATGTTTCCTGTAACTACATAGAAAAAAAATCTATTTTGAAATAAAAATAGTTGATAAACAAGTTTAAAACTCAAACTTCTCATGGTTCTAGAAGAAAAAGGTAACAAAGGCAATAAATAGGTTGTTAAACACAAAAAAGAAAGCAAACATATCAAGGAAAATAAATTTTTACTATGTTCTTGGCTTGCTCTATTTTTGATGTAGAGATCATCATCGATCCCTACAATTAGCAATGATTTCCCAAAATTACAATCAATCCCTACAACCTTGTTAAAAAAGACATAAATTTTAAAACTAAAACTCTAAACTTGAAGATTTAAATGCATCTATTATAAAAACTAAATATAGCATATCAATCTCCTTGGCCATATAGGATGCTTAGTCCCATCGAGCATTCCATTATGTAACTTAGGTGTTCGAAGAGTAAAAAATATGTAGATTAGTTCCTTGTCAGTCCAAATAAACATCAAGCATAAAAATACACTAGGACTAAACATTATTGCCTAAGAACTAGGCAGAGCATAACAAAATAAGCAAGATCACAAAATAGAGATGAAGATAATACAAATTTCTTAAGTCCTTTGTTGAATGTGATGCTTACTTATTGGCATAAGGATGTTAGTACTCAGTGTATGAAAATTGTAGTCTTCTAAAAATGTTCTTCCATGGTGGTAGCATCTCTCCAATAGTCACTTGTGGCTTGGTGTGAATCTTGACATGAATAGGGTGTTTTAACACTACTCTCAAAGGATTCAAGAAGGTAATCCAAAAAAATAACTTTACACACAAAATATTTTTAAAAATGGTATGGGCACTTATATTTATAACTCAAAGAACTAACTCTAACCCTAGGGATGTTAGGTTAAATTATAACTTGGGTTGAGTATAAATGAACCTAGACTGAGTTAGTCGAATCCTAGGTGGGTTTAAAGCACTCATGAAATCTTGACACCTCAGTTTCAAATATTTATGAGGCATGACAATTCATTTTACATATTTTTGAGGTGTGACTCATATTTTTGAAAAATTTATGAGATAATAAATCACTTAATTATCACATTTGACCTTTGACTTCATTTTTAGCTAATAATTCCTTTTTGGGTAAATGAAATTCACTAATTTTATTTGGAATTTTTGTTTAGGCAAGTTAATTAGGATTTTTAATATAATTAGTCTTTCTTACTTCTTTTTGGATTTTGGAAATTGTTTTGAATGTTATGAATTTATAGCTTAACATGCCAAAAGTGCCAAATTACTAGGTTGTAATTTGACTAGGGTTAGAATTGAACTAGGTTAGTGATGTGTACAATATAATACACCAAATAAGTTATCCTCATCATGTTTCTAAGCAATTAAATTAATTAAATGAATGAATTTCAGTGATTCAAGTGATTTATAGGCTTAAAATGTGTCATTTGCTATAAATTAAACTAAATGCATATTTAGGCACAAAAGTGGCTGAAACTAAGTGTTTACAAGAGGCAGAATAACACTCCATTAGGAGGTTATCATCTTAACCATTATCATAATCATTATTTTAGTTGAATCCATAGATATCTTAAGTGTTACCATTCTCCTCTCCCAACTCCATGTGGAGGGTGAGGATCTCTACGCCCACCTCCTCCATACACTCAAGGTTAGGGATATACAGCTCCTCCAAGGTAGCACTAATTGAATTATCAACTAGGGAGCTCATAAGGTGTTAGGAAACCACCACTTGATAAAAATTTTTAAGGCTTGTGCTTGTGAATTCTCCTCACTGCTCAGATCAAGATGAATACTTTTAGGAGGAAGGTGATCATACCACTATCTATTGTGGTTGGGACCCCATTTCTTGGGGGGATGACCCATTGAACTCTTGTTGGGGTGATACCCATGATAAATACCCCCTTATGCTAATATTTTTTCCATGCCTTCTTAGTCTTTTGGTGGTTGGGTTTTTGATGTAATAGATCTTTTCTAGGCTCAACCTAGTATTTTGTTGTTTGTTACTAGGCTTTGCCTAGTTTGGTGAATTTGTGGCATGATCTCTTACCACTTTCTTTTTTTTTGAACAATATTTTATATTTTTTATATTGATTAATATAATAAGATATATTTCATCCCCACAAAAATGTAATTACACACTATTTATTAAGATGTTTGTCCATCCACCACCCAACACCCAACACATTTGATTTGTGAGGTAAAACACCAT